>JAVQJL010075406.1:0-44617 GCA_036024295.1 Nannoperca obscura | reverse complement strand
TTGCAAACCGGGCCAACTAAAAAATCCTGGGGGTCGCAAAATAGGCTATTTGTCCCAGGCCGCCCCCCCCCCCCCCCCCCCCCCCACACACACACAAATGTGATAAGGGACAATGACATCCAGTGGCCTGGTTGCTAGGCTCCAGACGCTGTAGTAATTGCTATTTAGCCTCCCTGTTGCTTTGTGTGTGCGTGTTTGTCCGTATGCATCCCTGTGTTCGTACACATTCATGTCTTTTTTGTGCTTGTGTGTGTTTGTAGTGGATTCTCTTGCTATGACAACAAGCATTAATGCCTTTTCTTCTTCTTGCTGCAATTTCTCCATTCATTCAGTTTTTTCTTTTTTTTACAAAAATATCTGGGCTTATGAAATTCAAACTGGAGCGTCTCTGGCCTCGACAGAAAGACGAAAGTTACCAACCTTCCTGGTTCAGAATCCCTATTCATGCTGGCCTTGATTTACTTTTATTTTTATATTTTTACATACATGGAATCAGTTTGACAAACCAGAATATGTGCTGAACACAGTTAGGCTAAGTGTCAGACTAACAAACCAAGGGACTGACAATAGCTAACATCCATCTATCTCTGTCTATGTATCTATCGTGCACATCTCATTCAGTTTGAAATCACGTTTTTCATTTTAGAAATCCTACTGGGAAGAGCTGGGTCCTCTCGGAGTCTGTGCTGCTCCGAATGGCATAACTCGTTTAGGCAGATGGCTTTGGTCTCCACTCAACTCGGCCTGCCAACGCTGGGCTGCCTGCATTTTAGATTAGCTTAGTCATGTGTCATGGGAGAGGGAGGAATGTAAATAAAACTGTAGGACAAAGTCATGGAGAGACTGAGACAGAGACGCTGTGGTGCCTTTTTGTCCAGACCAGCTGACGGTAATGTAATTGTGGTGTAATATTTATATCTGGCGCTCTGAAGCTATCCTGAAGCATGAGTGTGTATGTGGCTGCATGAGATTAGTGTGTGTACTGTAATGTGAATATACAATTGTATGTATACGTGATTGAATTGAAAGTGCACACATTTGTCTGTGCAGTATGTGCACTTGTATGTCTCCTTAAAAGTATGTGCATGTCTGAGTGCCAAGTTATGTTACATATATTTAAAGAGTGCCTTTGGTCAGTTTGCATACCGTTTTGTTTCCTTTGAAGTAGTTTAGTTTTGACTGTATATCATTTTATATACCTGTGCCGTTCGTATCTTTTGGGAATTTAAAATAAAGTAATCAATAACAGAGGCATAACGTGCTCTGCATGTTGTGTGCATTTGTGAGTGGGCGAGCCCTTTATTGCAATGCTGTTTGATTAAACAGAACTTCCAGTCTATACAATCACTGAGATGAATTTACTGACTCAATGCATTAGAATTGAAACACATGCATATACACAAAATGATCTCTTTTTTCTCCTTTGCTTCTTTTCAAATTTTCTTCGATCTTTATCTAACCCCCATCATCTCTCTCTCCCTCCCTCTCTCTCTCTCTCTCTCTCTCTCTCTCTCTCTCTCTCATTGTGCCTGGTCTAGAGCTGCTGCTCAATGCGATGGGAGTGAGCAGGGAGCGATTCCGTACGCACACGCCTAAACACACACACACACACACACACACACACACACACACTGCGCAAGACAATGATGCCCTGGCATTCCAGGAATGTCTCTGGGCCAATTGGAAACAGCCGTGTGTGAGAGATGAATGAATGAAAGGAGGATGAATACCTTATGAGAGCATCAGGAGTTGATAAGTGAGAGTGAGACGGAGAGACAAAGGTGAAAAGAGAAACCAAAAAAAAAAACCTGAGGTGTGCAGGACGATAAAAAATAAAATAAAAAATCTGTTAGATCCCAAATTGGTTTTCCAATAAGATTGTCTGATTAATTATGTTAGTCATGTTCACTGATTAAATCTGTGGGTGTGATGTTATAACTGATAGAAATGATGGCCAAACGTACAACATAAAAAAAAAAAAAACGATCCAAGTTGAAATAAACGGGAATTATCCTTTTTAAGGACCGTAGAGAGATATAAAGGGAAAGGTTTGCATTGACCTCCGCAGCTCGGGAGGTCAGACACAGGAAGACGAGCATTATACCTGGACCCTCCCCCCACCGCTCTCTCTCTCTCTCTCTCTCTCTCTCTCTCTCTCCACACATGCTCACTTAGCCACCTGACATCACAAATCTTTCTCAAAGCTCGGGGATAACAGCTTATGTTTGACAGGAAATAAAACAGGACTCTCAAGCAGCTTCGGACGTATAAACACAATCTCACCTCGAGCACTTTGTTTTGTTTCTCAAATGTTTCCTCCCATCACTCTGATGGTAAATATTGCTCATGTTATTAGCTGACCAAATAGGTTTCGAGACCATTTGATGTAATAACACAACTATGGAGAGTTTTTGTTCCAAAAAAATACTAAATAATTATTACCTAATGTTCATAGTTTATATTGCTTCAAAAACATAGTTGAATAATCTAAATGTGTTTGTTTTGTGAGAGACCACTTTTACCTCTTAGCAGGAGAGCAAATTCTTTCACTGATCAGAGCTCTCTTCCCACTTGTCTGTATTTCCTTACTTCCTTCTTATTCTCCACCACTTTTAACAAATTCCATTCATTTTCTTATTTTTCTGCCTCTTTCTCCATTATTACTGTTCAACATACATGGTAATGGCTGTTTCATATCCTAATGCAGGTGCAGAGGGCCAGTATATAGAATAAGTGAAGAAAAAAAACACATTCACAAGACATATGGATCTGGCCTTTCAGACACATTTATTGTATTGTAAAATCATATTTTCTATTTATATGATTATGGGATTTGGTCCTTCTGAGTGTGCCTAACTTGACTCAGACCTCTGCACAAAGTAGTAGCATTGAATCCAGAAGCTTATGAGAGGCCAAGCATTCCTTTCATGCTACTTCATTCTTACCATATTTCATTATTATTTATCTTGACAGTGCAGTGAAGATTGCCAGGAAAGTTGGGAAACGGCACACTGCCACTCATGAGCGATTTGTTCATTTAAAAGTAATCTTCTTAGAGAAACTCGGAATTACATTTTTCAAGCTGTCCCCTCACATGCCTGGAACTTTCTCCACACTTTGTTTCAATTTCCTTTTAGTTGTGCCATTACTGCCACAAGAAACATCAAGTCACAAAGACAAACACAAGCAGTAAAACATAATCACATGATAAGTTTCAGATTTTGTAGTTTTACCGACACACAGCCAATTGCCAAGGAGAAATTCATCTTTTATTTTTAAGGATCAAATGGTCCTGCACCACCTCAGAACCCGGCCTGGTTACGGCTTAATTGCCTTTGTCAGGAGCACTGCAGCAGGTCAAACACTTTGGCTAACAGGGGATCGAGTCTGTAGTAATACAGGGTGACACTCAAAACCTATGCTATCAATAGTCATCGTCTTTCGCTGGGAGATGGAGGGCAGACCAATTATAGCCCTCTGCTCTTCCTTTGTCACATATCTGACCGAATCGTCAATCACTTTTTGTGTCCGGTGTGGGTCAAAGCCTCAACACTTTCTACGCAGCCCTCTTTATTGCACTTAACAGAAGAAAGACAAACTCTCCTTGGACTTTTTTTTCTGCCTCAGTACCACCCGAATAACAACTTCAGCCACACTTTCCTACTTTTCACTGGAACAAAGCGAAGGGTAGAGTACGAGTACATCACACTGATGTTGGACAAGACACTTGGAGAAAGTTGTATGTGAAGGGAAGGACTAAGGAGGAGGAAAGCTATTGAGGTCGACATAATGCCAGCACACTAATGAAACTAGAAATTGCCATTCCATCACAGAAAGTCCGTCAGTACTACTAAGCAGTAGGTACCGTTTTACCGTGCAAAATTGAAATTTTAGTGTTGAGTTGAGATGTGGCTAGTCTCACTAAGAGGTAAAGCTCTATGTCACCGTGGCAATAATAGCCTGAGGCTCTGTCGCTGCTGCGACAATTGCCTCTTAGCTGAAGTGTCCACGAGGGTGAAATGAGTGACAGCCTGGGATTGACCAATCAGAGGTGTCAGTCTGGCAAATGCACAAACAGCTAGCTGTCATCATTCGGAGGGAGAGAGAGAGAGAGAGAGATGAGACAGGCAGGTACCACCCGAATCCCCAATGTCTGAATCAAAACTGCTGATTCCTTTTAAATTTAGCTGTCAGATTCAAAGGTAGACAGCCACCACAGACGGACGAACAGACAGATAGACAGGAAAACAGAGAGACAGAGAGAAATCAAAAGTGTCTGGCCTGTAAAGCTTGAGGCCATCATTGTGAATTCAGCCAGCTGCTTTGTGCAGGACTGCTGTGCTGTCGTTTTACATAAACCATGTTCTCTTTATGGAGTTATGAAGGGTGTCACATTACTGTGGAGGAACAAAGGCTCGCTCTGCACAGTCAGAAACCTTTAAATACACATATATTAGTGACAGAGAAAGGGCAAACAGGCAGCTGCACACACACTGTAACTGCCTGAAAGCAAAAGAGCAGGCTAGAGCACACACACCAGTACACAACCAACAAAACCAAACAACAGAGACAGTATTTTGTGCAGTTCTATAGGCCTTAGGGCCACTAATAAAGTTATTCTCGCTAATACTGTAATGCTATTCTAATGGAATGTTGCACAGAGATTTTAAGCTATGTGGTTTCAATCAAGTCCTCCACACACCAGCTGTGCACTAGCTGATCTAACCCAGGCCCCCCGTCAGCCATGCTGGAAGATCTCAGCTCTTTGCGACATCACAGAGTTGACAGCAAAACACAGTCACCTCTGCAAGGAATAGCAGTATAATACAGTATCAATTCTGTTTGCATACTGTGTGTGTGTGTGTGTTGGTTAGCTAATGATACACTGTAGGTGTGGCAACAAGTCATGAAAAGAGATTAGTACTGAGTAGCAATCCGAATACGCTCCAGATATTTATAGCATGCTGGTTCATTTGAACAGATTCGAACTGGATCTACGAGGGAAGCTGAAGATTCTTCTGACCTGGTTCAAAGAGCGTTGCATCTGTCAAAAGGCATTTGCCCGGAGAGGAGTAGGCGGTATTTCAACGTGTCACAATTTATTGACGTTAATTGTATCATGCAACAATTCCAAGAAAACGTACAAAATATGTTGTTTGTCCATGCCCACTAGGCCAACCCTATCGGCAGGAGGCCATCATTTGTCTGTGCCTTCAATCAGTTCAGTACATGTACGAAAAAATTATTTTATCAGCTGATTATACTGAATCACCCTTTTCACTGACTGAATCAGTAGCTTTTAGCAGTGCAGCTCCCCTCACTGGTGACTGACAGCACCATTCTCAGCTCAGCTGGGATTCCCCGTTCACATCTTTCCTCATTAAAAGCCTTTTAAAAGACAGCAAATGCACACAAAATATCAGAATCTGAAAACTGTCGTAATTCATTGGCTGCTGAGCAACAGACCTTATATGCTGTGCTTGAATAGATGACAGCTTGGACTAGCAAGAGTAAATGGGGCGTACTACTACGTACCTACTACGTACGTACTACTGATCGTTAGGCAGTGTGAACAGTGATGCGTTGACTTACTGTTTTACACACTGAAGGGCTTTTGGAAGGTGATATGTTCACTTACTGACGTACATACTAAAGTGCACAGTGAGTCTTTGAACTGAACTGAACGACGTGATTTGAATCAGCAAATAGATTCATGATTCCCAGCTTCCACTACACATCGCTATTAAAAATATATCAGGTTTCTGATGTGACCACTCTATGGCTAAGGTTGGTCTTGGTGAGGGAAACATTTTGGGTTAAAATGAGAACTTCGAGCTAATGTGAGAGGAACTTCGTTATCATGGTGACAACAATAAACAGGGATGATTGTGGACTTCAGTGTTATCTGTTGGCTTGCAATGGGAAATGATCAGCAGTCTACCGTGTTAAAGTTCAGTGTTGTGTTGACCCATCCATCCCGACCTCCTCCCTACATGGACTTTACAGCTTTATGACAATGTCGCCTTGCCTTCTTCTTTGCTCTTACAACGGCCACTGGAGGGCTTTGTCACTTGAAAGTAAACGTGTTGTTTTGGGCCGGTGCTGTTGTTCTTCGTGGGAGGACAGACCCCATGTTGAAATTATTATACTATGTTACTGTAAAGAGTCTGCTGTCTATATTAATGATTTCTAGTAACCGGTAATTAATAAACGAACAAAGTGAGTAATTTCAGGTTGTGCTGTATACATTTTAAGGGTTGTGTATAATGTAAGGCATAATGGTTTAAACAGCTTTGCCTACATACCAGATGTTAATGTGTCCGGGGGAGAAAATCTTTATTTTCATCATGTACTGAAAAAGATTATAACTGTGAAATGTAAATGTCAATGTCGATGCTGAAATTCGATGTGAACTTTTCCCTCCACAGTTGTTAAATTCACTTCAGCTCAGAGCAGAATGACCTGGTCACTGTGCATCAGAGAAGGGATTTATTGCTTGTCAACAAAGAGGAAGCTTCACAGCAAGGCAATGGCAGCGTGAAGAATAAAGAATGCATCCCATCTAATACGTTGTTACATGTCCTTCTGTGAATATTCCGAAGCAGATAGCGCAATCATGAAATCCAATTCCCTTGACCTTGAGAGAAAGTGTCCCTAACTTTCGAAGAGGCAAGAACGTGCAAGGAGGAGAGCTAAGTGAAGTCAGTCTTCATGGTTAAATTAAGGAACAAACAATGATCTCATTCTCTAAGCAGCATTTTGGCACAGGCACAACCACAACAGGATGCTCTTATCACACCTATCCTCATTCCTCGGGTCCAAACACACGAGTCGATGCCTCAAACTCTGGTTGAAGTGATGCATGCTTTTCCTAGATTCCCCCCGACATTTAGTCCTCTCTTTACTTCAGCCAACTCCACCTCCTGAAGTTGATTTTGTGGTATGACAAAATGGGTGTTTGGGGAGAGACAGAAAATATGAGCTGAGTACATTGTGTATCTTCTCATTCTTTCAATCTCCTTGTGTCCCCCTTTTCTATTGCTTTTTCTCCCCAATCATCAATTTTTTTAAAATCTCTTTCACTGTGCCTGACCCCTTTTTCTGTGGTGAGATCAAATCATGGGTATCAACCAAGCTCAATTCTCACGACCTATCATTAGCTGATTACCAACATCTTCATTGGCGCTTGGCTGTACTATACTTAATACTATATTACAGGGCTTTGAGATGGAAACCTGTCAATATATTTTATCAGCCAAGCTGTTTTTAATGGTGTTGGATCGCTGAATCATGTGATGATTGCATGGATTGCAAGTGTGTGTGTGTGTGTGTGTGTGTGTGTGTCATCTTGAACAGATTCCAGTAGTATACAGTCAGGAAATTATATTTGTTTTTTAAGAGAAAATTCTACCCTCATGGGTGTAAAACCATCAAGGGAGAGGCAGGCAGACACTGAGGGAGACAGGGGAGGGTGGGGGTTGTAGTGGTGGTGGAGGATCAGAGATTAAAAGCAAGGAACGGAGTTAAAAAAGAAAGTGAGTGGGCAAAAGAGAGAAAAAGAGGATAAATGACATTGTTCCTTCTTCTTGCTGTCAGTTCTCAGTAATGCTAATCATTGGGCTAATCTGACAGGATGGTACACACACACATAGTGTGTGTGTGTGTGTCTGTGTGTCCCATAACCCCCCCGTGTTGCATTCCAGTGCCCAGTGTCAATGAGAGGGAACCGCCACATTACATGGCTGTTTGTTCTCTTTGTACGCTCGTCTGCAATGCTATTAGGACCAGTGTGTGAGCGTGTGTGTGTGCACATTTGGAAAAAGTAGTTTCTTTTTTTTATTTTATAGAAGACTGAGATTAATTTCAGCTCAAAGCAAATTTATGATGAAGTCATGGCGCTGAAACAGATTTCTTGAAATCGAATATTTATGAAATACTCGACAATAATACAACATTTTGCCAGGTTTACTGACACCGTGTACTTTTGTTGCCATGCAGAGAGAGCAGCTGCTGTTGCTCCATCATGAGAATTTGATTAAAAGCAGACTGAAATGAAAAATGTTGCTTCACTTCTGGCTTTGTTTTATTGAAGGAAGTTCTCAAATTTAAAACATATTTTTCTTTCAGAGATTTATTGTCATACTTTTTTCCCCCCCCAATCCCGACAGTGTTCAATGTGATTTTTTTTCAGTCTTTACAGTTGTGGTTTGTAAACACAAACGTGAAATGAGCTTGTAAGTTGAATTATATTGGGCTATGATCTGTGCGTTCTTTTTCCTGGAATATCAGGGTGTCCTAGGTTTTACTTTGGCCTTGAAGGGGCGCTCTTGGTGCTGTTTTGCTTTGAAAGCAAAGCAATTTAGGAGGGACTTGGAAGTCTTGCTTGGGTGATATAAAGGTTAGGGGCAGTGCAATCTGTACATTGTTAAGTAATGACTTGTTCTTCAAGATTTATTTTATAACAGTGAAAGCCCACATTTATATAAACAAGCGTTTTTAAATCTGAACCTCCTCTTTTCTACAAAGAGTAAACAGGGAAAAAACGTTCTTAAAAGTCTCCACAGTACTGAATGATTCTCACTCTTAGTGAAAGTTGAGGAGGGCACACAATCTTGGACTTAAGTGGGATGCAGTGCCGTTAAATAAGTGTGTATGTGTGTGTGTCCTGAGGGAAAAGAGGGATCTTGGTTTAGAATAGGTAACAGTGGAATGTAATTGAGCTGAAAATTGAAAAGCGGAGCCATAGCAAAGCCAAGATGCTGTGCCTGTATGTGTGTGTGTGCGTAGGAGCGCGCGTTTGCTTCGGAATGTGCCTCTGTGTGTGTTTTTGTGCGCACGACTTTATGTATGTGTGTGTGTGTACCTGTGTTTGTTTGTGTTTTAAAACCAGAGTGGGATACCAGTGTAATCCTCGCACAGCCGGACCCCCAAGGATAACAGAATTTACTGCTGTGTGGGTGAGCCACACAGGCATGCATATGAGAACACGCCCACACACACACTCATACATCCACACACACACACACACACACACACACACACACAGCCCCATGCCAACTACCTGAGAGAGTAAAGAAGAGTGAGGATGAGAGCATGCTGAGTCTCGCTCTCCTTCTCCCCTCGCTTGGAAAATTGGAAAGAGCTTTGCCATCTCCTTTGGGCATCACTCATGACGGTTCAGTTTACACAGTATATACATAATATACTGCACAGAGGAATAGGTGATATATGCTGTTACACAGTATAGTAATGTTTTATCAAATCTCCACCGTGTCTCACTTTAGCTCTCCTCTAATAAATAAGTGGTATAGTCAAGCTTCGCAAGCCACAACCCAGAGTCGGTGATTGACATGAGGCAGGAATGCACTCATGTAAACAAGGACACAATGTGTGAAAGAGGTGAAGCTTCCTGCAGTGTAGCAGCAGCGAGCTTATCCTGGTTTGAAAGTGTAGTCTGCAAAGAGTGCCATGACGACTAATGGCCACCAGGTGGAGAGAGGGAAGTGCGAAAGCGTGAGTAACATAAGATCGTAGGCGTGTTATAATTAAAAGAAGACTCCTGCAGTCTCTAATCTGATCCTAAAAATGCATGCGCTTGCGACTTTGATTACTCTTTCCGGGAAATATAGAGTAGGTGTAACTGGTGTGAATTGTATGTGAAGCAAGGAAACCTTCCAATCCTACACATCCTACGCACGCAGGCTTTAAATGATAATGTAATTTACCACTTCTCAAGCTCTTAATTTCCATGATCAAATGTTGGAGGCATGGCACTTTGATGTGTTCATACAATGAGGCATGGATCTGCAACTGTTCAGCCTGTTTCTCACCTCAGATCTGCTGAAGAAAATGTATTGGGGGAAAAAAAAAATATTATTGATTTCTCATGCCTGTGCTATACACATGACGTGCCTTACACATACAGTTGCCTTGCCAGTAAGAAAACTGGATGTAGTCTACACATAACAGTTGCTACCCTGATTGTATGTGTTTTTATTATTTATTGGTTACATTACTTTGCTTCCTTTACTTAAATTGTCAAAGTGATGGAGGATTATTGGGATTAGTAACTGTAATGTAATTACTAAATGTCAAATTGTAATCCCTTTGAGTACTCGTTACTAAAAAAGCAAAAAGTCCCACCAATTATTAAGTAAACATTGTAGGTGTTTCACCCCCACTATCCAGTCACATATCAGATTCTGCCTTTTCAACAGAATCCCCCAAGTGTTTAAGTAAATGATACACTTTTGTTGACTAAAGCAATGCCTGAAACTGATGTGTGTGGCATCGGTGCATATTTCAGTCTACCAGTCCGGAGCCTTCACTGCCTCCGTCATTCTCTTTTTGATCAACATGAAACAGAATCACTGAGTTTGTTTGACAGGCACGGCAGGTGGTCAGCTCAGGAAGAAAGAACAGAAAAAAAATAAAAATAAACGCTGCATTTCTCTCTTTCTCTTCTCAAATTTCCTTCTCCCTCCAACCAACATATGTCTTCTTCACTCACCTTCTATCTGTTGTGCTAGTGTCTTATTGTGCACTTGTATTTGTGTAGGTTCATGCCTGTGTTTATGTGTGTGTTTGTGTGTGTGTGTTCTACAGAAAGGGGTATTTGATTGTCTGATAAGCGAGACACACAGGCACTGACAGCTTCATCCATCAGAATGTCTCTCTGACGGACAGGCCTCTGTTGAGAGGTCACACTCCACCCGTGTGTGTTCGCTGTGTGTGTGTGTGTGTGTGTGGTGGGGGGTTAGACATAAATATTCCTCTATTGGGACACACACAGTGACTCGGCCTCAATATGAATATCAATGTGATTCTCTGCTCTCCCCTGATTTTTTGACTTTCTCTCTGCCTCTCAGCTGGTCTGCTTCTGCTTTTATTTCCTTCCTCCCTTTACCTGCCCTCTTCCTCTCCTCTGATCCTGTGATCTTTTTTTCCCTTTCCAGTCCTGCTCTCCTCTATGCTGTCTCATTTCCATCCTGCTCTCCTCATTCTTTCTAACCTTGACATCAGTTTTTGTGTGGATTAAGGACAACATGTAGAAACATTTCTGTGTTTATTTCGTCCATGTATTCACTCGCTGGCATGTGGGTTTATTTATTCTGCAGTTTGACAACCTTGGGAACTTTGCTATGTTCCATATCCATCCATTCACTCACGCACACAAATGACAACATCGGTATGTGGGAACATGCATACCAGCGTCGCGTAGGAAGAAAGACCGCTGTCACTCACTTCCCTGGAGGAACAAAATAGTTCTCAAACACCCAACAGGGAAGTGCTCCCTGGCAACAGGAGCAGCTGAAGTAAGTAAAGAGGAAACTGACCCCTAATATCTGGACAAATTGACCCCTACATTTTTTAAGATCTCTCAATGCATTTCTCTTATTCACAGACTACTTTGTTATGGGAACGTGATGTGTGCATACCAGTTACATCATTGCCAGTCTGAGATAATGCCTTTGAGGGTGACAGGGAATGCATTGCTATCTGGTCCCATAGTAACGTAACAGAGACTTGAGCTAGCTAAAAGTTGCAAATATGTCTTAGGCCATTAACTCCAGCTCCAACCTACACTACCTACAATACTTTGCCAAATGATGAACTTATGTTAATATTGGTTCAGTTTCTGTGACACTATTCAGTAACGTTCAGTAAGCTGATGATGTAAGACTGTCTGTGTCTGTATACTCTTTAAAACCTCTTCTCAAAACACACTTTTATCTTAGAGCTTATCCAGATTTTCCTAATTTATTTATTATTTCTTTTATGTAAATTTGGCCCAGAATTTAAGACGTGATGATTCTCAGGCAAGTTCAGGAATAAAAGTTGTATCTTTCACTATTACTTTTTATTATAGCAGTCGAGCACTAATGGCTTTTAAGTATCTTAACTGCCTCCACGGGCTGTATGTTACACCATCGGCTACAGCTCCAACTGTTGACCGTGAAGTTAAGCAAGCCAAATCAACAGCATGAATAAAATCCTGCTGTTTGTAGAACACCATCATGGACCTGTCCCTTTCGCCTCACACAGTATTTTTGCCTAATTTCTCTCCTGCGCCTTTTGAAAACTTATTTTCTAAATGATTTGCAGAAACACATTTCTTGTAAATAAGTGTATAATTTCTTTCCTCTCTTCAATAAAGTTTCATGAACCCAGAGGAGACATAACTCGTTGCATAATGAGGATATTTGTTCACATTTTTAATGTTCTAATAAACACATCTGGTGCAATTCCTTATGCTGAGGTTTTCATGCCATTTGACATTTTATCTCCAAGATTCCCTCTCTCTGTAACTTTTTCTCACCCCTTCTCTGCCCCCCCCACCCCGTCCCTCTCAGTCAGTCTCACATTCCAGGCAAGCTTGGCTTCTTTGTCCTGAATGACATCACAGACATAAGGCCATGACAGGCAAGACAAGAGGAATGCAGGGCGAGAGAGGGATAGAAACCATGAAAGAGAGAGACAGAGATGGTGGAGAGAGAGAGAGAGAGAGAGAGAGAGAGAGAGAGAGAGAGATAGAGAAAGAGTCTGTGAGGGAATGAGAAAATGTAGAAGAAAAAGGGAAAACCAGAGAGAGGGAAAAAGAATTCCATTGATTCAGCAGGGCATGAATGGACTTCACAGAGGACTCCCCCAACCAACACACACACACACACACACACACACCTCCAACCACTACAACCCTCCTACCCCTCCACTCCCTCCCGCTGCCTCTCTTTCATCCCTCCGTCTGTCCCCTCCTTCTCTGTTTGTACTCCTTTCATTAATCTCCTTTAGAGGAATCAGACAACAGCACCTCCACCCCCTCCACAAACCCAGAGGGACAACGTTTCCACATATGCAGCGGTTAAGTCCCACTCTGTTACGCTGTTTAGAACAACGTTTCACCATATAAGCCAAGATAGATATGTTCTGAAATTTTCTGAGATTGAATAGACTGAATATACCAATTACAAAAAACAATGGCTCTAACCCTAAATACAACCTGTTTGCTTGTCGTGAGTGAATGCTTTCTCCAAAGAAGAACTAAAGGCTTTTTCTGTGGTTTGCCCTTCATGTAGAAAGTAGACTGTTTAAATTGAATGAAATAATTTTTTTTTTTTTATTTCAACATACCAAACTTTTTGGTGTGATCTCTCTCTCTTCTGTAATTGAAAAAGGGTTCACAGGTTACAGTGTTGACATCACATAATAACCTCTTTTTTTCTTTTTTAGGTCAAAAGCATGACAAGTCTTTATGTCAAGACCACAAACCAACATTCTCATGATAAATATTTATATCATCTCTTGCCTTTTACACTTCACAGATGACTGACATTGCATTACATCTTGTAGGAATTTAAATTAAAAAAGTTTCCATTCAACAGCTCACTTTCTGCCTAATGCAGTTTCACTTACAAAATGCAACCTGCTCAGTATTTATTGTTTACTACGATGCTCTCGACATGATGCTGAGCTACTGTGGCTTTTACAAGAGACATTGCGTGAAGACATTAGCATGAATCATAGCAAACCTAATAAATACTTCATACACAAAATGTGCAAGTTCAAGGTGGCTGCTTGCCATCAAAAGGTCAGATCTACTCATTTATATAGTGCCTTCGACACAAACAACTTTGTTAGAAAGCACTTCATGTTATTAAAAGTGAAGACAACATAAGGGGATACAATATGATAGCACATAAAAGACCATGTGCATTAAAAGTGTGACATCAGTCACACTGAAAGCCAACAAAATGAAATGATTTAAGCAAATCTTAAAATGGGAATTGACTTAATTTTTCAAAGTGCATTGTTTAATGTAATCCTGCTACCTCCTAACTTCGCTGTCATGAGGAATCGCTTGGAAACGGCTGCGGTAATCATGGAGGATAGCTGCAGGGTATGGTGGCCTTCCACAGCGGTTACATGGTAAAGAGTAGAAAAGTGGGATAGGCGCAGGATGTGGGGACTTCTACAATGGCTAACGCCGCATGAAACTTTAACTTCTGACCACAAAATCACACAAGACAGATTGCTTTCCCTCGGATATCTCAGCACAACCACATCAAGGCAAAACGTCTGCCATTCTGACGGCGAGAGAGGGAGGAAGAGTTATAGAAAAAGAAAAGCCAGTCAGTGAAACTGGAGCCTGGAGGAGCAACAGAGACTAAGAGTTAAACAAAGCAAACGAGAGAAAGAAACGCGTCATGCACAAACCACCGGGCAGACTTCCATGGTGACAAATGAATTTGTCGTCAGATCAATAAGTCATTATCCCACTCAAAACAGAACTGTGCACACGTTCATGCAAAAAACACAATAGGGCAAATTGCAAACAGAAAGATAGAGATGTTCAGCGCAGTCACAAACAGTTATCCACACACAGACGTACAAACTCACACAAAGTTGGGGTTTTGAGATATTGAGTGGTTGGATGAACTTTTCCAAACCTCTGTGCTGATGCGGTGAAATGATTTTACCCCATTAAAAACAGAGCAGCCTTGACCAAACTAATTATGGAGAATTCTGTCAAACGCAAGCAAAGGGGAGAGTGGTAAATAAGATTGTGTGTGTGTGTGTGTGTTTGACCACAGACGAGGTTAACGTACACAAAGCCATAGCTGGTTCACCATCTGCGGAGGAAATTAAGAACCAATACAGTCCATGAAATCCAGAATCAGCTGGAATAATCTAAACCAGATACCCTTCATTTTCCAATCAATAGCACTTCCAGTCCATAACAATCCCAATAAAGGGTTGGGTGACACAAAGCAAAAGACTCGTAGACACAGCTGTCAGATGGCGTCTTGACGAATGCTAATCCAATCAACGAAGGCAGCAATAATCACAAAGGAAATGAGAATGACGGTACCAATCTGCCAATCAGAACATTAGTTATTAGATTAGATGCGCTAAACGTGTCCACTGAATCAATATTAACCATATAGTGTGATGGGCAGCAGCCTCAGGAGTATTTTAGAAGGTTAAAATGAATGTTCATAAGCAGTTAAAGGTTTAATGTTTATGTAACTCTTCAAAAGACAAAAGACAACAATTTCAATTAGCCTTTAGGGCCCTATTTTAATCGCACAACAACAACAACAACAACAACCACAACAACAACAACAACAGCAAAGCAGCAGTTCTTGGGCGCATGGACTAAAGCACACCAGCTATTTTTGCTCAAGTATGTGCAGCCCTGCAAAGTGTAACAAGGCTGGAGTAATAGATATACATGGATTTACCAGCTGTGAACACAGACAGATACTGTCAGAATCACTCATAGATAAATGCCACATGCTTTACAGGCTTTCCTGCTTTAGCCACACTGAATGCTGTATTATACACGTATGAAATATAATTTCGTTATTCCTGTGCATTTGTATTTTGTTAGTTCTTCGATTCAATTCAGTTTTATTTATATATCGCTGTATCATAACAAAATTATTTCAGGGCACTTTTTCTTATAGAGCATGTATAGACTGACGCTTTATATTTAATGAGACCCCAAAACGATTCTTGATAAAATCGTCTAAGAGCTGGACGGAATGACGTTGCACCAGAAACAGACCTGGTTCTGTTACGTCCATTCTCAGCACAAAGGCTAAAAGACCCCCTTTCCACCAAAATACCAATAACCTGCTTTTCACTGCGTCATCTGAATGAACATCCCACCTGTTTGCACCTCTACTCCTTTGCTTGCACGAAAATACCAAACAGTGGGAGCGCTGCTTGGGCTCGTCGTTGCGCTGCCAAGAAAATAGGGCCCTTAAATGTAAAAGTGATCTTTTTTTCCCCCAGTTAGCCCAACAATAAAACTGATTAACAAACACAAATAATACACACTGCATGTTTGTGATGACTGCTGGACCATGCAAATTGTTTAAAATCATCACACACATACAGACACACACACACAAAAACACTGGGTTAGCTAGTCATTAGCGTGTGAGTGATGTTGTGTTATGTTTGAGCTGACTCTGGACTGCATCAGGGCCTAGATGCAATAACAGCAACAAGAACTGATCACCCAGACAATCACTAATAGCCTCTTCTTTTCTGCTTCTCTGCCTGCCTCTTTTCCCCCCTATTTTTCATTTTTATTTCGGTTTCTCTGCTTTTCCATCTTTTCCTCCCCACCCTCAAAATGCAATATCCCTCTTATTTTTAACTCACTTATTGTCTCTTTTTTTGTTAATTGCTTTACTGCTCCCTCTCCACCCCTCTCACATCCAGTGTTTTCTGTGCTTTGTAAATTGTTCAAGCCTATTTTCACTTTAGCTTTAATCCCCTCTTGCAATCTGCTGTCTTCCCCTTTTCTCGTACGTTATTTCCTCCCTTATTCTCTTGGTGTCATGATTCTCTCATTCTCCTTTTCCATTCGTACTTCCACCCCCATGGACAGACAGCTGTTCCATTAAGGGCATTTGATTAATTTGATGAACTAAAACACACCCCCTGAATAAGAATGCACAAACACATTCTGTACACACATGATCCATGTGAGACATGACGAAAAGGTGGGGGTGGGGTGAGAGGAGAGGATGGATGGCATTCTTGCTGGACAAAGAGCTAGCCTGTTTGTTTTACTTTAAGGTTTGAAATATGAAATATTTGGTTTACAATAACGTTAAGTGGCCTGGGCCTGAGTTATGGGGCTGGGGTGGCTTCTCTGTTTGTTTTGTTGTTTATGGTTTTTGAAATATTAATCTTTTGTTGTAGACTAATAAGGCTAAGTGGTCTGGGCGAATGAATTATGGCCCGTGCCATCAGCTGCTTTTTGAAGCCTTGAGCACATCTACATGCTCACAAGCTCACATCCCATTAGAGGTCATATTTGGGATGTGCTGTCTGGATGAATTCTTGTGTGTCAATCATTGCAACGATAGCATCAGATACTCACAATAATAATAATAAAAATGACACCCAATCCTATGTTCTCAGTTAAACTGAGCAGGGTTGTAACACAATATGCATTATTATAATATAGTACCAACTCCTCTGTATCTACACATGAATGGATGCAGCTGCACTGTGAAGGTAATGTTTTCATCATTTGTTGAGCCTTAAATAAATTGTTTTAGTCACTTTATTTACCAACTCTGGAGCTACTGAGATGTTGACAAAGCATTTACCAATTGACTTCCCTCCTCCTGTGATAATTTAGAGAACAACTTCCAATAATGAGCAGAAGGCCACCGCTGATATTATCCCAGCAGTTAAACTTGCCTGCATGCAAACAAAAAGCACCTTTTGAGAAGGAAAATGCAGAAGAAAAAACACTCCAGCTGAGCGTAAATGGTCAAAACTGCTCGTCTGCTTTTGACATTTTCAGAATTTCAAGAGCATCTTTAGTTTTAACAAAACAACAACAAAAAAAGCGTATTCCTCAACATTGGTTACTGATATGAAAAAATCTAAAATAAATCTGTGTGTGCTCTTCACAATTGTTAGAAGCTCCGAAAAGCCTCTTTAACACCCACTCCAAATCAAAGTGATGACTTCAAAGTGTTTTTCAGAGATAAGAACACTATTCAGTTTGAAATAAAAACCTGTATTGTGTGTGTGAGTGTTTTAGCTCCTATCTGGCAGTACTTTCGGCCTTCCGTAAAATGTTTTTAAAAACTAATTGGCTGTTGGCTGGTAGTTACAGAAATTATAGCAAGAAAAAAAATGCATGTAAAGTGTCTCCCGACTAATTCTCTCAGTTTCTCCAACATTGGTCCCCGGGCCATGGACTTCACCTTTTCAGCTGTCTGTGGGCATCACAATCTGCCAACACTTTCAAATGAAATCTTAAGAGTTATGTTGCCCAAGAAGGTCTAAAAAATATCACACTTCAAAAACATATTTAAACACAATTTTCACCACATTTTCTGCCAGTATACAAAAAAATGTAGTCCTCTTTCTTACTTTTGGGGTTAGTAAAATAGCTCTTTTGATGTTGCCAACCCCTCAAATATCCAACAAGTCCTCCAACATGAATGACAGAATAGGTGTACCAGACCTTCGGTATGGTAACAATAATAAACAAGTGGTTAACGGTCCCGATCCCAGTTTGGTTATGTTTAGGAAAAGATTATGGAGAGTAAAGAAAAAGAGTATGTTAGTAAATTAAGTCTATTAAGTGTGTAATTGACGTGTGTTACTTAACTTATGTACGTTAAAATAAGTCAAGGTTGACTTTTGGTGGACATGCACCATGGTCTCCACTCTGACCTTCTTCCTATGGGGACTTTATTGCTCTTTGTACTACCTCACTGAACTCCCGCTTTCACTCCCGTCATAATTACTAAGGCCACTAGAGGTCGCCGTACATACAAATGTCAATATGGGTCGTAATAAGCGGCTGCACAACCTACCTATGCCGATGTATTTTTGAGGAGGACGGTCTCTGAACTTCACATGATGTTGAAGGTTTAGTACACATAGATGAAGAACAAAATACTACAATTACCATTAAATGAGTAAAAAGAAAAGCAGTTCATTATTTTTGTGTTAGTATTTCTGTGTGAATTTAAATGATAGGGGGGGGGGGTAGATTATGACTGGGTAGAACAATGGCTGTGTGATAATTAATGGGATTAACAGATTAGACAGAAGATTACGCCATGGCTGTCTCTTTCATTGCTCTATGCTAAAGACAAAGGGATGAAAAAGAGAAGGAAGACAGGATGAGGTCAAATAAAGATGAGATAAAATACAACTGGATAGAAGAAACATGGCTGTACCAAAGACAAAAAATGCATGAATTATTAATACTAGGGCTGTGTATGGAACACGTTTCCAACAGATTAACTTATGTTCAGAGCATGAATATTGAAAACTGTCATGTTCTGAAAGCTGGCAGGAAGATCTGATCAATTCATTTAACGTTAGAGAACTTTGGCTTCTTCTGTTGAATAGAAAAAAAAAAAACAACAACATGATTCTGTATTTCAAAGTAAGGTATTGACAATAAGTATTTACACCAAAACTCATATTGAGACTGGTATCGATTGCCCTGTGCTCACAGCTGGCCTTATTCCTTCTTATCATTTCCATCATACCATCAAACTGAATAATAAATGCTTGTCACATTGTGCTTGAACTCCTCGTTGGCCACCATGCTATCTCCCGTACATAATGATGGACAACGTCATGTAACACTTTCATTAACCTATGCTATTTAACTTCCAAGTATGTGCACTGAACGGCTTTCACATCTGGTGTGAACCCCAGGGGACCTCATCGGAGTTTGATTGAAGTGAAGCCCAGATCGCTGTTGTTGAGGTGGACGTGAGGCCGCTTTTCTGCACTGCACCTGGATTTGACAACACCTGTCACACTTCACCAAATGTATACAAAACCCTCAGTGAAAACAGCAAAATTCCCCCTTCCCAAAGGTAAAAAAGCCTTCACAGACCGCTTCAGTCTTCATCACACTGGTCTCGGTAACAGGTAATACTGTTACTAATGTTCGTGCAGTTTACAGTAAAATTCAAGCACTTTTCAAATACTTTTTAAGTTACTTAAACCAAAAATATCCAGATTCTCAAAGCCTTTATCATCACATCTAAACTGGTACTATAAATGCCAGGAGACAACAAACAAATATGATGACAGTTAAAATTAAGCATTTTCCAAACTTTTAAGACTTTGTTTGAACCCTGATGCACATATTTGTATGTATCTCCTCGCTTTCTTGCGAGTTTGGTTGTAACTGCAAATATTATGTGCTGGCAATAACACCCTACAGGAAGTGACCTAGTGTATTTTTATAATGCTAACCCTTCATTAGATTTTTATTTTTGTGTGGCTTTGTGTGTTGCTGAAGTGCCACTATTTGGGTAACAACAACATAACTGGATTTGGAATATATTGAGGTTTATGTGTTTTTGTGCCCCTGTGGCTAAACACTACCTGCTACCATTAACAACCACTGGCTGGAATGGAATACACACATCCGGTCACACACACACACACACACACACACACACACACACACACACCCATACAGTATGTTCAATCATTTACCCACACAGTGGTAAACTGGACAAGGCCATGGGCAGACGCAGCCAAGACCACAGGTTTGCAGATTGCTTGTCATAACAACACAACCTCCTGTCTGGCTTCACACAGGATATCTGCGGCCTGGATTGTTTTTTTTAAAGCCTAAACTTATGATAGGCTGTAGTTGAGAAAAACATTTATTCATTTGCCACGTATCTCTAAGATCCTTATTCAGTATCTCTGAACCCAGCCTTGTCGACCAAAGATTTATATCTTTAATCATTGTGAAGTAAACAAAGTGAACCTGCAAGTTCTGAAAGTAATTTCACATTCAAAGTAAAATGTGTGGCTTCAAACCCCATTTCACAAAGTATAAACAAACACACAACACCCTTCATACTACTTGCACCTTTTGTTTCTTTAGACTGGAACAGAATTCAAATTTAAAATGTAAAACCCGATAAAAACGGTGCGGTCCTCAATCACAACCAGATAAAATGTTTAGTCCACCTCATTACAAAGACTCCTTTGCAACACGCCGCGCATGGGAGCAAAACAGAAAGAAGTGCATTAAGAGAGCAGACATCAATAATGATTCACTCTGAAATTCATTCATTGTGACATTAGTCATAATACACTTGTTCCTCATTATAAACACATTAGCGTGTTTCTGGCAGGTCGAGAGCTGGTCTCTGTCTGCTTTCCATTACACCCAAACTACTGAAAGGAGAAAAGCTCATTGTTCTCAAGTCCACTTAAGTGCAGAGAGAATATATTCGAGAAGGTTTGATGCTCATAATGTACTTTTCAAAGCTTTAATCTGACAGTGAAAAAGAGGCTCAAAAAAAAAAAAAAAAACGTTGAGAGGAAAGCTACAGGGAGAGCAGATTCAACACCTTAAAGGATGAATAACATTACAAATGTGACATTACTTATTACAAATAATGAACAGTTAAGATGATGCTCCATGAAATCTGAAATACTGTAATGCTCTTTGTCTCAATTGTCATGCTCTTAATAGTATTTTCTTGTAAACAGATTGTTACGATCAGATTCAGTGTTTTTCACCAAAACACACTGTGTGTATCCTTAAGGCCTAAAAAGCATGTTGAACACATTTCATTCCTCATAAAAGATTTTCAAAGCCAATTTTCTAAATATTTTCATACCTGCGTCATTTAAATCTATGCCTGTTTCGGCTGGCAGTCTTGTTTTTCTTCCCCACATTTTGCTGGCATGTTGCCACTTTGCTCAGTAACCTGTTGACTGCCGCCACCTGTAGACTGGTGGAGCATCGTGGATTGCATGCACTATGCATTTACATTGCAGCCCTCTGCAGTGGACAGGTATGTGTTTTTCATTACCAGCCTGCTTGTGTGTTGTACATGTGTGTCCTTGTGCATGCACTAGTACATCATTGTCTTTTGAACTTGAACTGTGTTGCTTGACTTGCTATAGTGGAAAATATAAAACATATAAAACAATAGATGGCATGTTGAGCTATTTTCAAATGTGATCTGTCTCAACATCTATGTGTGATGTTCTATTTCAGGAGGTAACAAAAAAAGAAAAAAGATTTTAAAAAGCAATGAGTGCACTAGCTTGCCTCGTGTGTGTGTGTGTGTGTGTGTGAGAGTATATGTGTTTCTTAAAGGGCAGGCTACAGTGTAAGTTGGATGTGAATGGAACGTGACACAACCAACCGCTCCATGCTGTGGCACACAAATACCACCGACGTCACCTGCGAAAGGACCTTTTTCTCTCCTGACACAGTCACACACCAATACGACATACATACTGTGACACTCACTGCAGTGAGATCACACAGAAACAATCTGAGTGCTGTGAAGAGTCCTCAGTCAGAAGTGTGCTGCTGTTGATTGTGCGGTTACTTTGAAGGGCAATCTCATCTGGCTGTGTGTGTGTGTGTGTGAGGGCATGTGTGTGTTTTTTCAACACCATGGGGGTCAGTCACCTGGGGTTTTGGGGAATTTTCTATCAAAATATTCCTATGTAATTGTAGAACTTGTGTGTGTGTGTGTGTGCGTGTGTGCGTGAGAGAGAGAATCAGTGTATTCATTCATGTGTGCCTTCATTTCGTCTGTGATCTGTGAGGCTCTATGGGTTCTCTGTGTGCGCGCATGTGTGTCTAACGTGTGTGTTGCGGGTTGGCATGAGGCCATAGGTTAGTGTTTTAAATGCCTTCTTGGATCTGACAGGACATGTGCAGGCATAACAGGCATGCCAATGAGGTGTGTGAGAGATAATGTTTGCAGAGAGATGAAGTCCATCATCCTCAAGTCCTATTGTCCTCTTAGAATGTGTGTGTGTGTGTGTGTGTGTGTGTGTACAGTATGCTACGAGAGAAGAGGCAGATGTTATTGATTTCCAAGAACAGTCATTTGATGTTTCACTTCAGAGAAAAGAGCCTCATACACCGCTCCTATATTTCCATACTCTTTCTAAAACTAAGGCTCTAAACTTCTCAAACATGTTCTTTGATGTGCTGCTCACAAATACACTATGGAAAGAGCACTAGCATTACTGTTTCCCATCAGACCGATGTGTGCGAATAATTTCACAAAATGTCCACAACCCCAGGAGAGAAACCCGGCATGTCTTTGAGTGTCTGCGTAGATAATGGAATTGACCTTATATTACATTTTCAAATAAGTAAATGCATTTCAAGGTTCCTCTCTGATCAGTGAGTTAAATGAGGATCTGTTTGATTTCTGAATTGATTCTTGTGGGGATGTGGATGATGCACTAGGTTTATTACACTAGAAACATTTTATATTTTCTTTTTATTGGACGCAAGTGGATCACACCAAAAAACAGGCAGAGGGACTGCATTAGATGATCAAACAGATCATATGTCACTGTGTGTAAAAAACAAAAAAGGGAATTTTAGCATCAAAAACATTTGTGACTCCGCCTGCTCAGGGTCACAGTAATCCTATGTAATCTTGGCACAGATGCAGGTGTCCTTTAGAATTACTTTGGCTTCCAATCACATGAATGTATGCCTCCGTTTAATACAAATTCTTCAACCATTGGAAATGTTTGCATGCAACACCGGGAGCGGAATTTCATTGGAAATTAGGTAATAAATTGAGTATGACACAGACTGTACTGAGGGAGGTTAAGAGGTGATTTTTCCAATATCTGTCATCTAAAACTGTTTGTAGAACACACGAAAGCTTTCCCTTTTCGTTGATTGCATCTCCGTAGTCTGGTGGCAGCAGAAATGGTACCCTCCATGTGCAATATTTAATTAAAGGGATGAGGTGCATACACTCAAAGCAACGTGCAACAGCACAAGGCTCTTTCAGTGTTTGTACTCTGATACAACGTTGTGTAAATACCAAAAGGATTTTACCAAATAGGTAAGGGAATTTCCTCACTGCGTCTTTATGCACAGCAAACAGGTTGGCCATTTCATAGCAAGGTGTTCCATAAAGGTTACCAGCTTAAATAAACCAAATCATTATGATCTCACTCATCCCAAAAAATATTTGGTTACCAGAGCTAGCTGTGAGCATGTTCTTACGTGCAATGGGCAAGAAAAGGAAAGTTGCTGAAACTGTTTTTCATAAAAATGTGTTTCATAAAAAGGAAAGTAAATATCAAACATGATATGACAACATGCAGTTATCAATCAATTCATACAATCAGGGTTTATACGGCTTTTTAGCAGTAACATTTCAAGGTACCTAAACCAAACCTAAACTCTCAAAGTCTTTATCATCACTTACTATGTATACTACTATATACTAACTTGTGACTAAATTGTTATTATGAATGCCAGGAGACAACAAACAAATATGACGACGGGATCGTTTCATTTCAAATATTAAAAGATTTTTGGTTTCCATGACCAAACATTTTTCAAGGAGTATATTCAAATTCAAGCACATTCCTAACCTTGAAAACATAACTGTTAAAATTAAGCATTTTCCAAACTTTGTACAAACCCTGCACAATGCACAATAAATAAACAAGGATCCGTTTTTTAGCTTAAACATTGACATTTTCTGCACATTGGGCTCTTTGTAACTCTTCATCAGATATCTACAGTCTGGATTCTTTCATTATGAAACAGTGAGTATGTCAGACTACTGTCAGCTGAACTGATTGGCTGTGATTGACACCAACCCAAACCACACCTACTGCTTATTTATTCCTTCTAACATGCAACCTCAGTTATAATTGGGCCTCAGCTGACCCTTCTGGTCACAAAATTACAGATAATGATAATCACACTCAAGGAATTCACTAAATGCTGCTCACCATTTGCATTTGTGCCTTGATTAGTGAAAACAGGGTCCTGGTGTCACATAATGGTCTAAGATAATAACATTAAATAATAATAATACAACAAAATAACATCCCTTTTTCTTTTCTGAAGCCTCCCTCATTCTCCTATTGTTGAAAATTAAAAAAGAATATCTATATATTGTAATTCTTTACCATTTCCATCTTTGCTGTTTCTAATAAAAACATAATTATAAAAAAAGGACAACTGGTGTTATTTTATGTTATTATAATGCACATGTGTGTGCACATGAGTGCTTGTGTGCATGCCTGTACATCTATATATATACGACATGGTGGCTGAAATGTTTCTATTCAAAGGTTCAATTCGTGCCCCTGCATCAATTTACAGAAAGAGAGAGGGAGAGAGAAGGAGGAGGAAGATCAAACTGCAAAAAAATAAAATAAAATAAAAACTGAAGACAAAAACTAAAGGCAAGGATTAAAGAAGATAAAACATTTTAGACACAAGAGTCGAGATTCAGAGAAAAAAAGGCGAATGCAGATAAAATCAAAAAAGACCAGGAGGAGATAAGGAGAAAGTGGTGCAAATCTATAGATGAGAGAGGGAAAAAGAGAGGGGGAGCACTGAGGACTGAAGAATGGTAAAATAGCAGAGAGGGCAGAGAAAACACAGTGTGAAGAAAGCTGTAGGAAGGACGTGAAATAAGAAAGGGAGCATGGGAAAGAAGCAAACAGGGGCAGAAAGAAAAGTATGAGTATTTGAGAGAGCTTTATGTAGCGCTTGGGTGATGAAATCATGAATGACCCCCTGCCGTGGACCTCTCTTTGAGGGTGCGTCCCCACTCTCTCTCTCTCTCTCTCTCTCTCTTTCTCTCTCTCTCTCTCTCTCTCACACACACACACACACACACACGAAAACAGATTTGCAGACAAACAAACACAAAGACACAAAGGTAAGCTCAAACACAAGTGCATACATAACCTCTTTTTGTATATATTGGTCAGAAACACACACACACACACACACACACACACACAGGATACTTTAAATACCAGATCCCATCTCAACCGCCATCCTGAGCTCCCATACTGTTCTCATGTTTTTTTTTCTTAACATCACGCATAGCTTCCTCCTCTCCCCTGCTTCCCCTTCCCTTTTTTCCCTCCTCTCCATCGACCCTCACACTAAACACAAAGCGACAGTCCATGGCCAGAGAGGGATAGAGCGACACAGAAGGAGAGACAGAGGGTGACAGAAAGACCAGAGGGTGAGCAACCTCTTGACAGCAGGAGTGCGGGAACAAGATAAAGAATTTTAAGGTTTCTATTGGAGAAATATGGACAAATAAGGGAGGTTGCAGATTTACAGCTACAATTTTGTGGGTCTACTTTAGTATTTATACAGAGCTCATAAAATAAAAAGTATGTGGACACCCAAACCCATGTATGTATGAAGGCTTTCCACAAGATTTTTGGAGCCTGGCTGAAACTATATCTTCATGGGCATTGAAGCAGCAACTTCAAGTTGAAAGAAGAAAGTGCCTTCCCCATACTGTTGCCATAAAGTCAGAAGCACACTATTGTTGACACAATGAATTATTATATATTGTTGTTTTCCTGCAACATCTCAACCTCTCGTGAGATTTCAGAGTGAGACTTCTCCTTGAGCGAGACAAAAATTATCTTACTCTAACAAAACGCTCTGTCTCTGTAGGGATCCTTTCCATAATGTTGTCTGACACTTCAAATCACAATCCAAGCCTGTCAGTGGCAAAAACAAGCACTTTTAGTGGACAGACTTTTCACAGGTGCAATTGCCTGCAAGGTTTGCATTGCAGGTGCTGGCAGAGGCGGTGTACTGGACAATACCAAATCTTTTGTTGAGTTTTTGTCATTTAGACCCCAAAATTTGTAAAAAACAAACAAACAAAAAAAAATCATATGGGAGCCCAGGTTTAAACATATGGGAGTTTCCCTTTAAGATTGTTATTATTTGGAACACATACTATGAAAAACAGTAAGGACAGGACAGGGTTGTCCACACACTTTTTGATATATGGTGTATCTAACCCTACTAATGACAAAGTCCACCCTAAAAAGCTTTAACCCTGTTCTTTGCACTACAGAACCCGAAGTTATAATATAACATATTCTTCTAACTGAAAGGAGAACTAGCCAAGTGCAAATGAGGTGACGTCAAGATAATTCCACTGCTACAATGGAGTTTATCATTTTATACTGACTTTCAACGATAATGCAAAGAGAAATCCATCATAACAGAGGAAGAGATACCAATTTCTCTGTTGACAGTGCAGCTCCAGGCACATCTTGCCTTTTGAATATGAGACTCCCTTTTTTTGTACTCGTAAAACTGCTTGTTTTATTGCTCACACTGCCTAAATTTAAAAACTCTCTGCTGAGTGGAATACATTTGCAGATTATCTGAGGGTTGTGGAGAGGCATTCTGAGAAACATAGTAAAGCAGTAGACAAACTAGAAGTAGAGGAGGCAGGTTGAGAAAGAGGGCGTGGACAGAGAAGTCTGATAAGGAGTATTCTGCCCAGTGCATTACCTCATCACTACGTGGCTAAAGGACATGGATATGGGTCCGTGCAACAGATGGAATATTCAATTACAGACTGAATCATAGGTAAAATTAGAGAGGAGCGATGGAGGAAAATGAGGAGCAGGAGAGGGATGCTCTGTCACAGGATGAAGAGAGGGAGATGTTTCTCTAATGCATCACAGGAAACCACATGCAAAGTCGATAAATCCTGGGTTTTCTCAGAGAGCAGCATCTGCGTTTATGGCCTGTTACATTTTCATGTGTCATTAGGATATGTGATTTCTTGACTGGTGGTATCATCTGTAAGAGCGTTCTGCAGCTGTGTGATGTTACAGCAAGGCCTGCTTTTGATGTTGCGAATTGACAGTTTGGAGAATTTTTCAAAAGAGACTTGACATAAATCAAAACACTATCCACTAATCTTGCCTGAGCTTGTGGGCTGCCATGGCAGGTTGACATGCTCATATTCACAGCAAACTGTTAAATACTGAATTAAGGAGTATAAATCCAATATTCTGGCCTTTAACAGTAAGTTGAGTAGTATAGTAATAATAGTAAACAATCACAATTGAAAAAGTTTGTAGTGTTGCCACACGTAAACATCTAAGCTTCCATCTTTAAACACAATATGTGTCGGTTTATTTGAAAATATAGATTAAAGATGATCTATATATTTAATATGTACCCATTATGTCATTTAGTTTTAGTCTTTTTTCTCCTGTTGGTGGAAACCCTATTTGTAAAAGAACCTTTTCATATGCTGTGCTGTTCTGGCAGTGAAACCAAACCAATTTAAAGCAGCAGATATGAGATTAGAGTATAAAACAATATATGATCCATGTTTTATGTTCAGCTGTTATGAAAACAACAATGGCGATTGTCCAATTTAAATGCAGCAAATTATTTCTGTGTCAATTAAAAGCAACAAGGCCAAGTGGGGAGGAGGTAAAAAAAATAGATACAGGGCTTACAGTATGTGCAATGTATTGTTGCCTTAACCCTCTCAAATCCTCTTATCAGACACACACAGAGGGCAAAACTCTTTATGATAAACAAACAACAGCTTGTGAGGTTAAAAAACAGCTATAATACACCGTTGTGTATTAGAGTTTAGTGAGCGTTTTTATCTTGTTCTCAGGCTTACCGGAGATATTTCAGTGTATTTATATTCAGCTTATTTTCCTGCAGGGTCAAAAGTCTATTTAAGAGACTACTTGCTCACAATTTGATCTTTAAAAAGTAATCGAGCGACAAACTGAAAGTTATCACCCAGTGAAGTGAGGCAGCCATACCATAGAGAAAACAACACATAACTTCATTAAAATGGTCAATGGAGTTCACTTTGAGTTTTCACTCTGAATGTCCACCGCCACATGTATTTGTACTGTCAGAGAAACAAAGAAAGGTTTTAATGTAAACCTAAACAAACAATTTTCACCCACCTTTAAACAAATTGAACATGTTTCCTTTACTGTGTTTTTATTTCTTGTCTGCCATTTAAGAGAAGCAAGTTCATAATCCAGTGTGTGTGAGCATATTTTGTGCCCTGTTATTTCAGAAATTCAAAGGATATGTTTTCAGCTTTGCTCATTATTTGGAGATGATGATGGTAAACAAATTACTATGGCGCCATTTCAAGGTGTCTGAACCTTAATTACATTTTTAATAAACTCCCTGGCATGCATGCGCATGAATGTGTGTGCGCACACGTGTTTTTGCACACAAATTAGCCACTAGAAAAAGCACTTCATGTGTGTTTGCTTGCTTGTCTGCTCTCTTGCTAAAGGCTCAGCAACACACCGATAGCCACAAACACACACACACACACACACACACACACAGATACAGAAACATCCACATACACACAAACACACATGCACAGGGCTGGCCAGATGCTACATGGGCCGTATCTGGTGAACTCTAAGAAACGTTGATATTGAAGCCCCTAATGGCCATCATTAATCACATGATATTAAATCACTTTAGAGCCAGAGTGGGAGGGAGAGAGAGGGGAGAAGGAAATAAAATGGGAAATATGATAAAAGACCAAGGTAAGAGAGAAAGTGAATCTAAGAAAGAGGCAAGTAAGAGAAACATGAGAGAGAGACAAAGAGAGAGAGAGATGGGGGATCAATAAGTGACGCAACTGACTGATGATAGCATTGATTTTACAGATCATGCACACATCCACACACACCCTTTACTTTACTGAACATGTTTGTGATACTAGCTCAGGGTTGCTCTACTGGTGTAATATGATATAGCCTTTAATATGAACCCAGATAACCCAGTTAGAGTTGTTATACTTCCAAAAACAAAGCAAAGAAGGGCAGAACAAGACAAAATACAAAAAAAAAAAAAAAAAAGGAAATACTTAAAGGTTGGATAGGCAGTTTTCTTTTGGCACCATTGGGCAAAAATACTATATTAACCGTGCAGCATATGCTAATTCAAGTGTTCTGAGAGCAGAGCTCTACTTCAGCTCCCCCTCTTGGCTCTTCTTACAGGCTTCAGAAAATCCTGCCCGTGACGGTAGACTTGAGCCAATCACCAGATATTTCAGAGAGATGGAGCGTTCTTATTGGCTGAGCTACCACAGCAGATGTGCGTACACGTCCCTTCAGACGGTGAAAGCCTGATTCAATGGTGGAAAATCCTGCCACGGTGTAGAGTACAAAACAACACGTCCCGGCTCCACACGGAGCTTCAGGCTCATTGTGTTCGATGACATGACGCTCGTAAGGATGAGTGGCAAAGAAGCATGATGACAAACAGAGGGGAATAACTTTTGATGGGTGACAGTGGCGCGTCTGTGTGGTGTATTAGCCTCTCTTCCTGCTGCTGGATGGCGTTGCAGCTGCTCCTGACGCCCGGGGGCACTTTGCTCTGCGGCAGCGAAGTGCTTGATGGGCGTCTTTGAGAAGTCAAATTGCGGCAGGAGGGACCGGGGTCTCAGGCTCACGTCGTAGAGAGTCAGCCCTGTGACGGATATGACTTCAGGGGAGCAGACTATCTGCTGCCGATCGAAGTTGCGGGTTTGGTGGGAGGGGCTTAGCGGAGTGATACAAGGCAGCAGAAGCAGGTAAAATGTTTTGCGTAGGTTGCATAGATTTTGCCTCCCCCAGCTTTAATTATTAATTTCAGCAACATAGAACCACACATCTGTGGTCGAGGCATAGTTGTCGAAAGAAGATTACAACCGTCCTTTCCATTTTTTTAAGGCCTTCCTTTTTGACTGTTTAGATCATATCTAACTTTTACAAACAAAACACGACCTTGTCTATATTTTCATTCCACTGTTTTTGTCTCTAAAACTGTAGCTTGTCTCTATCACTATTTACCTCACATCAGCTGCTGCGCTCTCCTTGTACTCAAGCAACTGCTTCTGTTTGAGATGGTGCAATTATTCTGTAGTGTTGTCCCCAATTACTGTTACCTTCTTTGTACACTTGCCACAGTTAGTAGTGCATCTCACCTTTTTATTACCACTTCTACACTACTCAGGCAAACCTGCAATAAGATATTGCACACCCCTGGCTTAAAATAGAACAGAATAGAATAGAAAAGATCAAGATATGATAGAACAGAGTAGAAGAGAAAAGAATAGAACAGAACATGATTGAACAGAATGTAATAGAATTGCATAGAACAGAACAAAACAGAACAGAACAGAACATCGTATTTTAGAACAGAACAGAATAGTGTGAGCTGTGTCTTTCCCTCCTCTGGCTTGAGGTCAGCTGTTTATGTGGCGAGACCAGAGGCAGCACCCATATCATTAGTTGTGCAGACGTACGAACACATCCCATTTATAAACAGTCAACAACACTGAGGCAGAACACTTCAGCCTTGAACGTGACCCAAAAACCAAAAAGCACACATCAACAAGGCTGCCATCAGATGACAAGCTTCACTGTGTGTGTGTGTGAGAGCACATCACATAACCACTGTGTGAAGGGTAAATGACTGGTTTTGATACTGCCAAGGGAAATTCCCGGGTCAGATTATACACAGATCAATTTTCATGTGGGTTTTGGGGTAGTCAGACGTTCCTATGCATTTATCATTTCTTGTACTTAAGTACACACACACAAGTATGCACATAACTACATGCACAACACCCTGACTGTGAACACAGACACAACTAATTAAATTGTAATACTTTCACCATGACAGTCATTGCGAGTTCCTTTGTTGAGTAATTTAAAACTGTGATCTGCTTGACCACTGTTTCTACAGAAAATCAATATAGTAAGTAAACATGATTATGACAAACACACCCTTTAACTGCTATGGCTTATTGACATCAATAGACATTTGTGTGTGGTACACAGGAGAAGCTGTATGACGTAATTCTTTAAAGTAAGCAGTCCCCTGCTTTACATTTTGAATTAGAATTTTCCATTTCCAATTTTCCACAGCACTTTGAATTGCATCCGTGTATGAAAGGTGCTATATAAATAAAATTGCCTTGCCTTGCCATGCCATGTTTAGCAGATGTACACAAAGTGATTGACAATAAGTGTAACATAATGGGCAGGTAGGAAAATGTTTGTCCTTTAAAGACAAAAAGCAAGGTCAGGTGCAGTGAGAAATAGATGGTAGGGGAGAAGAACATGAAGCGATTCTTCAAGAGCTGCATTTTCTATTCATGAGGGAAGACAGGGAGCGAGTGTCAGTCTGACTGGAGCAGAAGAGACATCCCCCCCCACTGGAGAGCAGAAGCAGAGAAGAGGTGGAGTGATGATACGGTCGCTACAAGAAAGAGGGAGACACAAGTGTACACAGGCTGCACAGTAGAGCTTTGATGCTTTACACTTTTGTGCCACTCAGAACGCTTGTATGCCTCAACGAGAACTTTGGATTTGACACTAGAGGGCCAGCAGCAGCCACTGGAGGGAGGGAGGGAAGGAGGGTTGATGAGCTGGGGAAGGTAAAGGTAAGGTGGAGTGCAGTCATGAGGTCATCACGGGGCAACCAAATGGAATTTACAATACAAACTTCTTCATTTGAAAACGGACTGTATATCAGACATTTAGGCATCACATACAAACAATCTCTCTCATGTCTCTTAGGTCCTGTTTAGTTGTGCTATGTGTGATTGTTGTAAATTAATGATGTTTCTTGTGCAACTATGTGATACCTACCTTACGCTGCCATTTTTACCACATCTGTCAAAATGTACCAAAAGAACTCCCATGGGCAGCGCAATGAGGATGCAAAACAGGAAGGGGGTCACCCTGAGAGAGCAACTTTAATTAATGGTTACAGTTTTGGAATATAGTAAGCAGTTCTCTTTTGGGTTGAGTAAGGTGACGTTTTTTTCTTACTAACATTTTCTTTTCAACATTAACAAATGTGTGTGTCTGAATAGACATTAATCCAAAGATCAAATGAACAATGAATGCATTACATTATCTTGTCCAGTCTATGCCACTAGTATGCAATTGAATAAATTATGTTCTATTTACCCATGAGGCCATTTAATGGTTTAGCTGTGCAATGTAAAACAATTCACCTCTAAGGACAGAAGGATAAGTAATGTGCCATGAAAGCTTGATTCTTACGTGTTTCAAAAGCTGTACACATTGCCCTTGACATTGCCATAGCCTGTCTTATGAATTATATAATAGGCAACTGCCCAGATTCCTACATCCAAGGGATAGCTGAAGATATGAAAAATGTTGTCATGTAGAAAACTCAAATGAATAATTCATTTTTTTGTCAAACTGCAATCAAACAACAGACATCTCCCAGGAAATGTGGCTTGAGCCTGGAAACAAGTTTGATGATTGAGATTGAATTCTGTAACGACCAGATCTAATAAGATCTCCTAATACCTTTTCTAAAAGGGTATTTGATGCTAGAGGTGTTTGATGTTAGTACGCCATTAACCCGGAGGTCACAGAATCAAGACAGTAAGGACAAAGCAGGAATTTTCTGCACATGGCACGGTGTAATTTAACATGGTCAAAGGGATGATCAATTTTTTTTTTAATCTCTGCTGCATTCACAGATATTATTATATATATATTGTTATATTTTACAGATAGTTACTACATTTAGTTTCAGATCACTATTTGACGTACAAATATGATCAGCTTATAACATATGATGCATTGTTTAAGATGGAACTTACCAACAGTATGTGAAGTAGTTAAGATTAGCTCTACTTTGACCAACAACTGTAAATGCTGCTAACATTCATTATCATTTATTAGAGAAAATGTTGAATGCAGGTCTTTTACATGCAATTGATTTATCTTAGATTTTTTAAGTTTTGGACAGTTCTTACACTGCTGATAATTCTTTTTGTTTTTTTATGCTTCTTGTATTATTGGTATTAAAATTAAAAACCCCTCTGTTAGTGACATGTATGCACTGACAGTAATATAAGGTATACCCACCATGTATATTTTCAAAACGCCTTTTAGGATCGGTTGACATCTGAGACGTGTTCATTTTCAAAGAAGAATTACACTTCAAAGTCAAATATTAAGTCAGATCCTTTCATTTAGTGTCAAATGAATAAATTGCCTACCTGTTATTAGCTTTGAAATCGTAACTGTAAGGGAGAGCTGCAATAACACACAGTTGCATGTTCGAGTGTGCACACAGTAAACATGGCTTTGAATAGACTAGTTCATACATGTGTGCATACATATGCCAAAACCCATCTTTGTATCTCTTTGAACATGTGTGTGGCTTGTGTTCATGCATCTTATATACTGTATGTCCATTCTCAGATGAGTGTGTGTAAGAATGAATAAGTGTCTCCCTGGGAGTGTTATGTATCTATTTGCTGTATGCTTTAATAATTTACATTTCCTACTCTTTGATGCCTATCATTAAGAAATGAGGGAATTACCCTCAGCGGTATAAGTGTGTGCACGTGTGTGTGTGTGTGTGCGCACATATGATTGTGTCTGTGGTTGTGCCTGTTTTGGTGTACTCATACGTCCTTGAGAAAGTGTGTGTGTGTTTGAGCACGTGTGTATCGTCTGGAGAGTTTGCATTTGCACCACTACTGTATGTGTGTATGTCTGAGCATATCATTCCATGTGTGCTCATGAATGCATGTGTGTGTGTGTGTGTGTGTGTGTGTGTGTGCGTGCGTGCGCACGCACGCGTGTGTGTGTGTGTGTGTTCTCTGAACCTCTTCGGACCATTACGGTCATTAGATCATTATCAACAGAGAGCAAAGATGGACAGAAGGAAATGAAAGGATGTTTGGGTCTGTTAGATATATGGGCCCAACATTTTATCCAGCTGAGTCATACTGTATTGTATCAAATGTCTTCATACCCAACCACCTGAACTCAAATGCCATTAATATCCCCTTTAAATCCACCCTCAAGTTGCTTCATAGTGACTCAGATATGTTTTCCTATTCTGTAACATGCATGTACTGTATATTGCTTGTATAGACCTGCAATTACATACCCATAAAAAAAAGCATTACCAAGATCTTTTTTGTGTATGGCATCACTTTATACACATGTCCTTGACATTTTTATTTGTGTTATTAACTAGAATGAACTGTAAAATAAATTTCTGCATAAACTTACTAATGCTGTACCTGGAGCTCATTAGGGTGGAAGACGCTAATTCATGTGCTACAATGTATTAAGTCTAACTACTAGCAAGCCAGCTAATGTACTGCTTGCATCAGTGTGAGCATATTCTACTCTCTTCCATTGTCTTCTACATAGTTTGCTTCTTTTTTATTAGATACATTAACAAGCCATCACGGAAATGGGGATTAGTTTATTTCATGGGAATGGCCGAATCATTTTCTAATACGTTCCAAGAGGTTTCCTGGAAAGAACTCTGTAATTTGGTGTTGTTTATAGTGGAAATGGAGATGGTGTTCAATTGATACACTTCTAATAGATCATTTCCAATTAACAGCTAGCATAACCCAGAGTCTTGTACAACATGTCAGCTAAACATACAAAAATGTCAAACATGTTATATAACATGAATGGAGATAACGTTTCCAAATAAAAATAGATGATGAATAAGTATTTACTTGGGTTTTAAATGGTTGTTTTCATTTATAAGCATATCCCCCATATTTAGCACAGTTTAGTTAGTCATTCATTTCTATTGCCCACCAGTTCTGTTTGCATCTATTTAATCTAGATAACAAAGGGATGGTTAGCAAACTCACATATAAAGACAAAAATGATCGCCTGTGTCACGGCCAGAATAATTTCAACAAGAGAATGTTTATTGGATGTAGATGATGCTGCTGAACTGTCTGTCTGATGCTCACAGTCCCTTTTGTCCAAAACCTATGGACTTACGATATCTCTGCCAGAGGTTGTGTTAAATCAAACACAATATCTATAATGCTCTAATATTTTAGACCAAATAAAGTGAAGGTTCTATAAAACTGTACTTTTTTTCTCCTTTGCTTGGTATTTCATATAAGCAATGGTCTTGAATCATTCTGTAGTAATAAGTTACATACCAAGTACAACAATGGAATGTTAATAATAATTCAGTCTTCTTTCCCAAAAGCATTTTCACACTGTCAACTATCTCTCTCTTTTCATTGGAAGTCAGTATTATAAAATACCATTGGGAATCTCTGCCTAAAGCGAAAGTGAATTAGGTTAATTATTTCTTAATAAGCTTTACAAAGATAATGCAACAGGACTGCAGAGGGTTCTTTTCAATTTAATGCTTCAGCTGTAAAAAAAAACCTTTCAAAAAATAAAAACATATAATTGTGATTATGAGACACAATACAAGACAATAGGAAGGAAGGAGTGGCAATACACAAACATATGTTGTATGTAAGCTGAGAGGTCGAGGCCAACCAATCCAATTTGTATTTCAAATCTAATCTTAAATGATGAATGCCCATGTTGTAATTTGTAAATAATCACACTGAATTTATGTGATACCGCAGAGTAAACATCTGCTGCCATTATGACATTGGCTGTCACAGAAGCAACTCAGGCGTGAAAATGCTGAGTAAGGGCACATTTTCCATCCAGCAACACCCTATTAGCATGGACGCTCAGTACTGTTTTGTTTCTGCAGCCAGCAGCAGCAGGAGGCAAAGTGAAAGTCTGGCATAACAAACTGTAGTTTACTTTGTTGCTCCAATGTTGGAAAAGTAACTGGCTCAAATGATAAAAGATACATATCAGAAATACAGAGAAACACTGACAGGACACTGAATGAGAGAGAGAAAGAGTGTAAAAGAGAGACAGACATGCTTTGGAGAAAAAGAAAGGGGGACTAAGCAGAAAGGGTTAAAGAGAAATGAGAAAACAGACTGAGCATGGAGATGCAGGCAGACTCAGCAGACTGTAGTATTGCTTTGATGATTTCATATTTCTCTCTGATTAGCACACCATAACTTTCTCCTCCAGAGATGCTAAAAGAAATCTGAAATTATTTATTTTCTTTTCAGAGTTTACTGATACAGTTAATCTCGCTTTATTCCACACCTACAGACAAATGCACACATACACCTGTTGGCAGAGCAGAGAAAGTGTTGCATACCTCTAAAAGAATGCATTCATTATTTATCATTCTCTCTCTGTTAACAAGATATTGCAGGGACGGTTCGTGCTGGGAATCCTGAAGGTTTGCTGCTTCATGAATTAGTCTCTACTGCATGTTGTTCAATCTAACAATGTTCATGACTTTCAACAGCTTTTGAACATTTACAAAGACTTGGAGGTTAAGTTACAGATGTCACCCGCCTCTGTACAACTGTTTTATTCCCTCAGAACAGTGTACAGATTCGCATTAGCTATGTTATGGCAGATAATTTCATGGTGGATGGATGCAAACTAAAATAACATTAACCAATATAGAAAGCTGTAAAAATCAGTACTACAATGCATTACACTACCTCTGCCATGGCTGCACAATCCTCAAAATATGTTATTTTGATTATTGAATAGAGCACCACGGTGTTGGACAATCATGCAAATTTTTGGTGCTAAAAATTAGAAGAATTTTTGGCATTGTGCAGGGATAGATAGTGTAAAATGTCATGCACATTTTGAGGGGAAACTGTGGATGTGCTCATTTTTACAAAAATGTAATGAATCAAATTTGGTGAAGACTGATGAAATGTAAAGAAGGAGCGGTGAAAAAGACAGAATGGAAAAGATTAAAGGGTGTTTTCTCCATGCGCTATTCTCTGTCAGTTAAAATCCTGTATGTGTTTCAGACTGTGAACGTGTTTCCTCCTACACCTCCAGCATGTTAAACAATGACATGATACATATCCTACAATGACAGATAAATATTTTAACAGTGAATCAAAGACTAGTTTCACACCTTTGATTAATGACAAAGACTTTGGGGGAACGGAGAGAAAGACATTCTTTATAAGTGCTCTCACAACGTGTAATGTATTATTGAGCATGCTTCATCCTAACAATGTGCTGCTTATTTTTTATTTATTCTGATAGAATTGTTTTTATACTATTAACATCATACACTTGTGATTCCTCACAATGTGATAAAGGAAGTGCAAGTGTCAATTATTTTTTGATAATGTTAAATTCTAACTATGTGTTTATTTGAATCAGTGCACAGAATGAAGAATGTGTCTGTATCAGCGACTTAACTGCCATTTGATCTTAGCAGAAACTTTCCTAAGAGCTTATATAACCTACAATGAATGACACCAATTCAAGGTTAACAGAATGCTTTTCACATTCAAATCAAAGACAAAAATAAATAAATAAAAAATAACTGAATGTTTTGCATTTCCTGAAGGGTTGAGTCAGTCAAAGCTACATAGATTTCACCTCACGGCGGTGCGGTATTTGATCGGATTTTGTGTGGTTTGCCCTCCCAAACACTTGAAAGCTAACGAGACAAATTTAGGCAGATGAGATGAACAGGTACGCTACATAATTTGAGGGGGAAAAAACACACCAAGAAGATGAATGACATCGGGTGCTGATGCCTGGATAATAAATAAATAAATAAATAAACTGTGTCTGAAGTTAAAAGAGAAAGAAACAGAATGAGAAGAAGCAAAGTGAAGGGAATGATGGAAAAAGGAAGGAAGAGGCAGTGCACACACACACACACACACACACACACACTCTCTTTAGATGTACAACTCAAAATGTGCCAAAAACAGCCGGGTTCACACTTTCCCAAACTATAAAATAGATAATAAGACTTGTTATGAGCGTGTTTTACGTGTGTCTATGTGGTTGTCTGTGTGTGTGTGTTGACTGTTTGAAGCAAGCCTGCCCAAATAACTAGCAAGCTTGAGCTTTTATTGCAGCGCACACACACAGCACCAGTACAGCCGACATTTTTGTCCAGCCAAGACCAACATCTCTGTGTTTTTCCACAATAAGAGCGACTCATTTCGACACGGGAGCTATGTTTGTGCGAGACTCCTTTCATCCGCCCTCTGCAACATGTGTGTGCCTGTGTGTGTGCATGAGCGTGTGTGTGTCTGAACATCCAGAAGGCAGTGTTTGTTAATCCTAAACACAAGCAGGGTTTCTATTCTCCATATCCCTTTCTTTCGCATCATGCGTCTCAGCCCTATTTTTTTAATGAAACATTTCTGGGAAGTATATTCCTTATAGATGTAGTAATAGCAAGCCTCAAAAAGTAGTTGTTTAATCCAAATTTTAGTGACAGCCCCAATTCTATTTTTTAAACCTCACATTCTTGTAAATGTATCTTTACATTGCAGCTGTCAGGTTGAATACACGTTTTCCCTTTTTGATCTCTCTATCCCTGTCCCTGCTCTTCTGTCTATCTTTCCCCGATGCTGTTGTGTTCTGTGAGTATAGCCATCCTTCGGGACCATCCCATTTAGCCACAGTCCAGGCTCACAGCTGCTTGGTCCCCAGAGAGTGGACCAACAAGCTGGTTTAATTGAGACATCTCCAAGAGTACAGCAGTGCTGCAGCTACCTCACAGTACTTGGCTTTGCACAAAACACAATAATCCTTTATTTATCTGAGACAAATACAGTACATACTGCTACTCCTGCTGCTCTACAAAGTACTGCTGGCACCGCTACCACTACCATTAACATCCTGCTGGTTTTTTTTGTCATATTGAGATTTCTGCTCTTAATTGTTCCTTTTATTATAACTACTGTATTTAACACATTTTACTATTAACTCCTCCCTCTAATAATAGTACAGCTACCACCACTTTCATTCTATTGTTACTACCAATGAGACTACTACCAATACCACTAATACTTCTATTGATACTATTACAATTACTGCTATAATCACTTTTATTTTGACTTCTCATTTCTACTGGGTTGACAACTGACAGTCCTAGTAGTATTGCATTGCTCTGTATGACTATTGAGCTGATATATATATATATATAGTACATGAAGTAAAGTATCCATTGAGTACATACACTCATTAGTACACCTACCTAAAACTAATGCAGTCTCATCATCAGTCCTGCAATAATGTCCTGCATGATAATTATTATATTCAGTTTTGGTTCAAACTATGTATTGTTTCTATAATTTTGTCCACCCCATTTAGATTGTTGAGGGTAGACCAACAGAAATACCTCTCTGAATAATGCAATGCAGTTAAATAGCACCACAAACTACATCTTCCAAAATGACCATACTGTTGAATCAACACATCTCTAAAACAATTTCAACAAAAACTGAACATCATAATCTTCAAGAAAAGAGGATTTATTGTAAGATAAACATAAAGTATACTGGTGATGGATGCAACACCTGTGGAGCCCAAAGTCCAAACACCATCCAAAGAATGCCTCGGTGTAGCTTGTAATGCTCAGAATTTGTAGTACAAGGGTAAAGAATATACAGCTATATTACACCTTACTATACAACACAAGCTCCACAAAGCTAAGATGTGTTGCAGGGCTATTGTTAGGTACATAGTTGTTAATAACGTAGAACGTGGTGCTAGAATGCAGGTGATCTTTGTTGTGTTTGGGCCCCTTTGTAACACAGTCCAAGACTGATCGTCAGTCCATTACATACAGTCGCAATTACATTTGAGGTATTTTGCTGGCAGTATTTATTTAAGACTAACTACACTGAAACAGACACTGGGTTCCTTTTTTGCTCAAGGCCAATTTGCATCAACAAGACTTTTTTAATTGACGCAATATTAGCTGTTTTTTGGACTCAAAGATGCCACAGAAGATGTCTTTCTTTGTTCCTTTAGAAACTGGGTGCAGCAGGATACATTCCTGGAGCACATCTCAAAGGGGTAGCAGATTGCCTGTATATTATCAGTGAGTGAGTGAGAAACAATCTCCTTTGGAAGCGCAGATTAGTTTGCTGCATCAAATAGAATGGCCCGAATAGACTAAATGGAGAAGTCACTTTTAAACCATGAAGCGTGAAATTATGTTAGGGGCTAGTCCATTACACACACATAGGATATAGGCAGGAAAATATAGTGCGCATATACACACTTACAGAGATGCATTAACAATGTGCGTTGCATTCTACAAATACATCCATACATTCACACATTTTGTTCTTTGCTCTCATACACATGAGTACATGCCTTTTCTCTCTCACTCCCTAAAGTGTTTTCTCTTACTTTCTTTTTATTCACAGACACACACATACCTCAACACAAACACACACCATTTGTTACACTCCCTATATGTAAGTAGGTTTGCAGCTGAGTCAAGGGATGCTTAATTTGCTTACTTATCTATTTCAGAGCTTCAAAGCAGCAACAATAATGTGAAAAATATAGAGGAACTATTTTCTGTAACTTAAAAAAAAGCAGTACAAACAATAACAAGCTAAGACAGTTAGTTAGTTTTATCAATTTTTCATAAATGACTGAATAAATGAATATTTTGTATATCTTTATCAAATGAAAACATTTGTGTATGAATCATATGCAGTGTTTTATGTAAAACATACCAATGGCTGAGTTGGAATTTAAACTTTTAAAATGATGATACGTGACTACGTGATCTATTTTGGATGAGAAGCCTTTATGAAATGACACAGAGAAAGAAGGTTATCAAAAGTCATAGTTCCACCATGTCAGACATGAACCTGGTTTTCATTGTATTATCCATAATACTGATAGACTCTAATGTCTCATCATCACTGAGCTACTCATGTCTTGTATACTCGGGTGGCAGCTTTCCAGTAGTCTCCTGCAGGTTTAATGGACATCCCCAACATTAATGCTAAAAACACATATGTATATTTTTATCAACGTTATCAGTAACTTTGAGTTATGGGAACTTTTAGTGTAGTTTTTATCTGGGGTCATCCATCAGTTTATGCATATCAGCATCTTATTGTTTCATGTTATTTCCCCATTTGTTTACTATGTATATAGCTCTAATGAAGCTCAGTGTGACTTCAATCAGGACAACTATCTTTATGCCTTATTCATTCCAATCTCTCTCTCTCTCTACCTCTCTGTTTCTCTTAATCTGCTAATTACAGGCCTTAACTCTCTCACGTATCCAACCAGATTTTGCCATGATCTCCATCAGCCAATCATACTGTTCTCTTGCTTGTTGTCAGCTGTCCTTTCAGTGCAGATTCGTTGTGACCCTCCTCCACCCCATTCACCTCCTGTTCACCACATTCAGTGTCTGGGTCGAGCTCATCACAAATCCCCTCCTCATCACATTCAGAGTAACAGTATTTTGTGGGATCACTTCATATGTGTGAACCTGTGTGTGTGTGTGTGTGTGCATTTTTAAAAGACAGAAAAATGAGAAAAAGTCTGTAGAGTTTTTGTTTTGAGGTTGGGGGATCCGACAGTGCTGACTCAAAGGGTCTGCAGGAGTGAGACAGTTTTACCTCTCAAAACAGTTGACATTTGAATCTCTTTTGCAGCCACACACACACACACACACACACAGAGAAATGGTTGGTGAGCATGTTTTCATGGATATCTGACCATTTCTCAGTTACTTGACGTCAGTGGAGCAAACTGCTCAACCTTACTGCTGTACACTGAACCAGAGGGAATACTTTCTGGTTAAAGTCTCTGTCTACCTCTCTCTTTCTCTTTCTATTTCACTGGACACTAATCAAGTGGGAACAGGCCTTTACCTTCTTGGCACACATACAAAACACACAGTTGACAGCCACTGACAGCTACTGAAAGCCACTGACACACACACACACACACACAAATGCAGCTGCACATTTGGGCATAAACAAAGATGTGTATGCACACCCACAAAGACAAAGGTTCACAAATGAACACCTGCAAGTGGCAACACCAACACATACACACACATACACAGATGCACACACACATTTGTGTTGTTGCTGCATGTCAACTGTTGGAAAGCGGAGCGAAGAGAGAAGACAAGATAATAATACAGTAAGTCGGTTTATTCCACTACCTATGGATGGGTAATAAGAGTGAGAAAGGGAGAGAGATGCAGAAAAAGACAGAGAGAGAGAGAGAGAGAGAGATGTATGTGGGTATTTTCTTGATTTTATGAATTGCACTTTTTTCTTTTTTAATATCATTATTACCTGGCACTTTGGTAATATTTCCTTGTTACATTCATGCCAATAAAGCACATTGAACTGATTAGAAATTCAGGGAGACAATACAATGAGCCCATTGTTTCCTTCAGATTGCCCTTTTTTACATCAGAAAGAAAGAAAGAAGAAGAAGAAGACTGCACATTTTTAAGATCCACGTAGAAAGCAAGGGAAGGTGTGGGCTTAGTAATAGGAGGGACACAACAACAAGTTTAAGGACAGCAACAACACACTCATCCTACACTGCCAATTACCAGATATACTTCCATGGTTTTGTTTCATGCAGAGCATCTGAGTGGAACGGAGCTGGGGCATTGCAAATTTAATTGGAGCACGGAGCAGCATATTAGAGGGCCAGAAGTGCTGCTCCAGCTGCTTAAGTTCTAATATTTGCTCCAGTTGGCTTTAATGCCACAGAAAAAACTAAACCTTGAGCCACTTCCCGTTCCCAGAATGCTGCACGTTGTCCATGTCTCTGCTTCTTGTCACATTCAACAGCAGAGTCGCACAGACACAAAAAGACATGCTTTGACGGGACAGCTATGCTGACTTTAAATGCATTTTCAAGAGCAAGAAAAGCAAATCTGTCTCTTACTTTGTGTGATCTTTTTTCACTTTCAACATAGTACTTCATGTTAACTGGCAGTTATATGGAAACAAAATATAACAAACATAAAAAGGACTTTATGTGCCTGTTGAGCTGTTTATGTTAACAGCAACACTCAACTGCGCTGCTTTACAGTCACATCCTGATCACAACCATACACTGCTATATGTCGATATTTTAATTAGCTTAACTACCCCATTTTAATATCTGATACCTCATTGCATGAGCTCTGTTGATCATATCATGTGCTGTGTTCCTTAATCCTATTGGTACTTTCCTCGATTTGTACCATTTGTATTAAACCCAAATGCCAGTTAACTGTGTTGCTCTGTCTAGTCTTGTTTGGTTTCAACTAATAAAGCTGCATAGTTGAGAGTTCATATTTTTCTATCAGTGAAAGTACAGCCCCTATTTCACTTTTTCTCATCACCGCATGCACAGTTTCATTTTTTTGGTAAATCCTCCTAAAGATCTTGAATCCTGCTTCCTACCTGCACTATTTCCTGTGTTAGGCTTCTGTTCGTTAAACTAAGCTCCTCTGTCTCTAGCTGTGCTTTATCTAACTTAGCCTCCCTCCACTTCAGCTTCTTCCTGGGGAGACATTTACTGCACCTAGCCAACTTCTTCTGCAGGCCACTGTTATTAACTTCAGCTTCATACAGGTTTTTGTGTTCACAGCTTTGTCTTCTTTCTCTAACCGATCTGCATTTTGTAACACGGAAGCTTGAACTTGCTCTGCTTCGCTTGTTCACTCTGCTGTATCACTAATCAGGTCCACAACAATGTCATTAACGTCTGTCAAGTAAATACTGAGAACATGTATATAAACAGAATTAAACTAACCATCTGTTCCTTTTTATTATATAAGAAATTCCATTTGCAAATTATCTTTATTTGCTGTGACATCATGGCTTTTCTTGTAGATCCCTTACAATCTGCAGTGCTGCCATAATATAATATCACTCTAATATAAGTGATTCATATTCAACAGCTTGAGTTTATTACAGCCACACAACACATACTATCATACATGATATTGTGTGAGGACAGCAGGGGCACACTACAGTGTAAGGTTGTAGTATGATATTTTCAATAGTAGCTTATATACACCAAACTACAGAGAGAAAGGGGACAAGAAGAGGGGGAAGTGATGGTTGATATGGGATGGACTAGGGGGCGATATAAGAGGATTAGTGGAGGAGAAAGAAAGAAAAAAGAATGAGATAGAAACCAAGGAACTGCTCCATAATTTTAAGATATGAGGAGGGAAAAAGTCAGGGGAAAATGTTTTTACATGGGTGAGAGTGATGGATGAACAGAGACCCACAACTCTTCATCCATATATAAAATGAAAAATGATGTATAAATGAAAAAAAAGAGAGAGAGACCAGAATACTGGACTCAAGTCTTGTGAAAAGATTTCCTTGGCTAAGCTTCAAAACCTTTGAAATTCTACTTTGGATTTACCTTAATGTGCAGGAGTGTACAGGTCCTCGTTGCTCCTTTACATTGAATCCACAGAAAATGTGAGCTCTAAGATCATAAATTCATGAATATACACTACCGTTCAAAAGTTTGGGGTCACATTGAAATGTCCTTATTTTTGAAGGAAAAGCACTGTACTTTTCAATGAAGATGACTTTAAACTAGTCTTAACTTTAAAGAA
>JAVQJL010075404.1:0-33344 GCA_036024295.1 Nannoperca obscura | reverse complement strand
CTCTCTCTCTCTCTCTCTCTCTCTCTCTCTCTCTCTCTCGGCTGCTTCCCTCTAATATCTCCCCACTCCCAACACAGTACTACACTACAGTCATTAATTGGAAGGAGAGGGAAATCATATTCTCTCTCCAATAAAAAAAAAAAATGGTGTGGGTTCTAGACTGCAAACTGTGTGCACGAGTTAATATCTACTGCGCTGCCTGCAGCTGTAGCAATAGCCCCGTTTTATAATACATTAAACTGTGATATTTTTATTTGTCAAGCAATGGAAAACCAAACTGAAGCACTAAAACAAACCTTAAGCACACAGCAATGTTCTGCATATTTCCACAAGCTTTTTAGCACCAGCCCTGACACACTTGCACATAATCGTATTGACTGGAATTGTACGATAGCATCACAGTAACTTTTTTTTTCTCTGTTTTTAATTGTATCTCCGCTGTGTACAAGCAATTATATCCTACTCATTTAACTATAAAAGATAAAACTTTATTTATACACAGGAGAACATTTAGGTTTTAGGTTTTTCGGGTCTCAAGTTACTGAGGGCAAGTCAAGTCACAAGGCCTCATAAGCAAATTGAATGTCAATTTCTGATGATTAAAATAACCTGCATTTAAACGTTTTCCTTCCAAGGCTGCATTAGCTGATTCATTTCAATGCAGAGGTCTAATAATTAAATATTCAAAAGGAGTTTGCCCTAGCGAGGCTTTCTTTCCTCTTTTTTATAATGTAATAATTTATTGTTCTGGGATATTACCAGGACAAAACTGCTCTGGTTATGTGCTGTAATATCATAGTCTACAACATATCATGGGTGTGTGAATGGGTAGATTTGTGAAGTGTGTATTAGACCGTGTCGTATCAGCAGCATATTAACTGCCGCAGTACACATTTCCCTTTTTTTCCCCACCTCTGTTCACTGTCTGCTTTACCTCAGGGTTTTTTACCTCGCTCATATTTCCGTCTCATCTTTTTGGCTCTGTCCTCCTCTCCCTCCGTTTCCCTGCGGCTTCAGCATGAATGAGATTTCTTTTGTCCAGTTCACTTTATAACTGCCTTGACAAGTCCCATATTGATTGTGTTTGCTGATTAGGATTGATTTTACTCTGTGCGGTATTTTCTTTTCTGTTTGACTCTTCCTGGTATGATGAGCACTTTTCAGTGTCCATTCATCAAAACGACGTTCTTGGACGTTTTGTCCCTTGGGAACAAAACACTTGTATAACACGGTATGACCAAAAAACTCAGAGTGAGATTCAAGGGAGTTAATTAAAAATATGCCCAGTAAAGTTTATTGTGTTTTTCTGATTGTTCTTCCAGAGACTAAGACCTCCCCCATACCGTCCTCCAATGCACCACACAAGGCTGAACCTCCAGTGGGCAGAGCTGCCAGGCTCCTCACATTTTTCTCCCCATTGCTCTTAGGAATGCTGCTGCTTTTCATGTGGTGAGTGCGCACACACACACACAGACACACACTTCTAATGAGTCCACCCCTCATCTTTGAATTGATTATGAACTTAGTCATTCAGTCGCATATTGGCAAGACGATGCGTGTCTATTGATGTCAAGAGCATGTTTAATAGAACAAGAGCAACAACGATTGGGTGAGTTTGTTTTATGACCCAGCAGGGGTTTTTCTTCATAATTTTCTGCACCCCTGAAGTGATTGAGGCAAAATCCAATCCAAGCTGTCCCATTTCATTAATTTTACAGTTCTAAACTATAAATCATGTTGTAATAGTACGTGTCGGTGGAAGATGGAGATGTTGAACAATGAATACTTAAAAAGCTGAATGGTATTGATCAGAACAAAGCTGACTGTAAAGGTGTGCAAACAGGAAAATGTTTTTTGCACCGTGTTTGGTCAAAAGAGAAAAGTGACAAACAGCACCTCTATAATAACACTACCACGCAAATTACATTAAACATGGCTGCATCTCCAACTGAACACCTGCTGCTCATTTTACCCACTGGAGGATGGAGCGGGCCAGGTGTAGTTGGATGAATATGGTAAAGACACATTCATGCCAATTTCCTACAATACCCAATACTGCAACAAGTCCAACTGCAACTCTGCTATGTGCTATTTACACACAGCTTTATCTCCCCAGATCATGCATGATTTGTTTTTCTAATGTAGGCCATTTTAAAAAAATGACACACGAACTTTAAGCCCACTTTACAAGAATTCTCATTTAATGCTAGATGGCATTTCTACTCAACTGCAGTTTGGACATAAATACATTTTAATCATCCACATTTATCTGACAGTTTAAAAAAGATTATGATTTTGCATAAAGAAAACGGATTAAATATAATGCAGATACATACCAGCAGTTCCAAAGAGACATTTCATCGTTTGGTTTAAGTTAAATAAATGTTTGAGGTCCAAAGATGTAAAATGGTCCAATACTTTACAAAGAAGCCAAAATAAGAGAAAAGTAAAAAAAAATTGCTGAACTTCAATTTTTTCTCATGACCCTTAAGTATTTTTACATTGTTGTATTGGTACTTTAGATAGATAGATGACATGCAGTGTAAGTACTAAGTAATGAACAGCAGGCTGCAGCTTGAGATGCCTAATGTGTGCTTCTGTGTCTCTCTCTAGATGTAAATGTCTTATTCCTGAAGGGAGTGGGAGGAAAGAAGAAGAGGAGGAGGAGGAGACTGGTCTTTTTTCTATGTTGCACATGTTTCAAGGATACAGTGCATTGATCATTTCTGTCCATCACACAGTTACTCACCAATATTACCTAGACATTAAATCAGACGATGATAATGCCATTCAGCATTTTTTGATTAATGGCGACAAAGAAATTTGTCAGAGGAACTTTTGAAAGCGACATCATCATCATCCTCCTCAACAGCAGCAGCAGGACCAGAAACAGCAGCCACGACAACAACAGCAGCGATATCAGCATAAACAGTCTTATATTCCCCCCTGGTGGCTTTGACGGGCCCCAGCAGACTCTGTGTGGCAGTTTGGTTTGGGAATCTCCTCTTCAGAGCAAGAAAATCAAATGACAAAAAAAACATCTCCTCATTGCCTTTTAGTTAATTTGTTTTTTATTGATTAATTGATATTCTTAATTTTCACTTTCTTTTGAAATTGCAGCACTGTACAGACAAACACACACACATATATGTAGAGCATTTGTGTGTTTGTTTGTATAGTTACCGTAGCAGTCCCCATACAGCTAAATCATCATGCCAAAGACTCAAACTTCATCCCCACCAAAATGGTTCCCAAACTATTCACTGAGCTTTCTGAAGCTTGTGCCTGCCTTTGTCGTGGGTTAGAAACCCAAGAAAGTTATGCGTGTGTGCGCACACAACACCTCGTTGATTCCAACTCAGACGGTATACGTACGGAACTAGGGACGGATCTGAGGAACCCTGCAGCACCTGTTTACCATTTACCATTTAACAAAGAAGCCACAAGAATACCCAATCAGACTCTGAATCTGTCAACGCCGACGACTGAATCACACTGACGGAGCCAGTTGTTTTTTTTCGATATGAGGACTAACACGTTGAAGAATTCAGAAACGGTAGTCTGGCTTATTTAGACAATTAGCTTTACACTCTGCTTTCAGCAACTGGCAAGTAAAAAAAAACAAAAACAGAGAAATAAAGTGGATTGGAGACTGAACAATTCTTTGTCCACCCATGTTTTGGTTCGACTTTGTGCTGACAACGTCAGAGTCGGTTATTGAAGCGTTGATACGAGCTATGTTGGTTTTCCATTCTGCTCTGTGCTGTAAAATACAATAACACAAAACAGTTTGCTTTCTGACGCCTTTAAAAACAATTTTTTGTTATTTCTTTTTGCAGTTTACATTTCAATAGCCAATATCACCAGTTAATATTATGTTATTCAAAGGAATATTGATGTGTTTTATTGTTTTTTTATTTTATGGGCAAATAATAAAAACACACGTAGAGGATTTTAGTTTTTTTTTCAGACATTCATAATGGCTTAATTCTCCTTGATCCTATTTTGTAAACTATGATATGTAACTTTAACATTGAACAAAAAGTTTATTATTTAATAATAATAATAATGTATGTATTAGCAGTAGAATGTCGTAACCTGTACCTGGGGTCTTTTTTATAGATGTATATACAATGACAGGTTTCAACCATTAAATGTGACCATTTCACAATGAATGACGACACGCTGGCCTCAAACTCATTTTGCCTTTCGATCTGATGCACGGAGAACACAACATGTTAAGGCCGTCCTGACGGGCGATGCAGATTATGTTCTCCACAAACCCCGTCCCCAAAAACCCAAGATGGCCTTATTCTTTAAACTGACATGATGACACAGGTGCGATAACCTGTGCAATAACAGTGATGACACACACATTACTTCCCACATTCTGTCATAAACAATACTTGTGACCTTGCAGAGAATGTTTTTTTTCTCTCAATTTGGCTGGGTGGGGAGTATATTTACAGATTCAGATGAGCTATTATGGTGTTGTGGGGTTGATCGGTGAAGCCTGATTCTATCTTTTGGACTTTAGTACGGTTTGATCATTCTCATTGGTATCATTCTTTCTTCATTTCAATTATTATTTTCTTGTCCATTCTTTTCTACTTGATTTCATTGTGCCTCAACCGTTCGGCATTGAATGCGTCAGGTGTATCATGCAGTGCACACAGATGCTAACTGACAAAGACACCGATTTGAGCAACTTCAAGAAGTGCATTTAAAAAGGGAAGAGCTCTGTGAGGCAAAATGAGCTAAATGCAAACACCAGCAGGCCAACATGCTCACAATACTGGTGTTTAGCAGGTGTTATGTTTACCATGTTCAACATTTTAGTTTAGCGTGTTTGCATGCTAACGTGCTTACTAGCAGTAAACACAAATTGGAGCAGAGGCTCATGGGAGTGCCATTTGTTTTGTAGGCATATAGTCATAAATCAAAGTATTTTATTTAAGCAGGTCAAATTGTTTACCTGATCATGGGATAAGAGGAAAAGTCAGGGGATCAGAGTAATCACAATTCATCCTCTGGGGAACATGAATGTATGTACCAATTTCCATTGCAATCCATCACATAATTTAGAATAGAAATCTTTAACTAGCTGGTGGCACCGGAGGAAAAGTCATCAAAGTTAGTAGGATCCATCATCTAGGGGCCATTCATACATGTGCAGAAATCCATGGCGATCCATCCAATACTTGTGTGAGTTATGTCAGTCTGAACCAACAGACTGACATTACCACCCTAAGAGCTATGCCGCTCTATATATATATATATATATATATATATATATATATATATATATATATATATATACACGATGATTTTTTTACATTGTTGTTAAAGTGCATTTATTAAAAGACACGTCTCAGATAAATACTGTATCAACATTCAGCCTGATGCATTCAACAAGGACGTGAACAAAGGAGATATGGTTGGTCAAAATTCCCTTTTTGACCTTTAGCTCTCACTCTCTGTGCCCCTCTCTCTCTGTAATCTGTCTCGCGGCCTCTCTTCCCTCTTTCAAGCTCGCTTTCTTTCAATATTCTGACAAGTTCTGGCAGGCCGATCTGGAGGCCGAGGACAAATCAATACACCATCTAACAGCTGTCAGCTGGAGTTCTGTGTTTGTGTGTGTGTGTGTGTGTGTGTGTATGCATGCGTGTGTGTATGCAGACAAGAGTATCTGCTGCTGTTGGTATGGCATTCATTACTCTTTCCTTCCTCCATTGCTTATACTGACCCGTCCTTTCTTTTTTTTATTTTGAAATGGCGGTGTCGATGAGAACCCTATTCATATTTACAACGACAGAGCATGAAGGAGTGTAAAGAGAGGACAAGTCTTATATTGTCCTTGTTGTTATTTGTCTTGTAAATAGTCAAAACGGCTCTTCTAGTTAATTAATAGGAGTTCACAAATAGCATGTTGAACCTTTCAGCTGATATTTCAACCAAACTTGAATTAAATGGCAATTGAAATGTCCGTGCCATGCTCCCTTTATCTGCAGCCACGATGTGATCCACATTAACCTCGGGTATATAGGAAAGAGCGAGTGTGTGTGTGTGTGTGTGTGTGTGTGTGTGGATACGCCATCCAGAGCCTGTCAGTCCCAAAAGCCTTGCTCTGCTCTGTAATGACTAGTTTGACCTTTCCCTGATAACTGGATGAATGACACGATCTCTCCTTCCCTCTCACTTTCGCCCCGGCTTCTTGCTCTCGCCTCTTTAAACACTCTCTCTTTGCTCTATGACTTCCTATACCTCTCTGTTTAACAATTTCTGTCTCTTTCTGTTTTTCCTCACACAGTATTTGAACTTCCTCTTCATGCTATCTATTTACAGTGCCTCCACGCTCACACTTTTTTATAAATAGGTCAGTTGGGTCAAGTTGTGCTTTTACAGCGTTGCTTTTGTTTTCACAAAATCTATTCAAACATAGTTTTACAGAAGAAGTGTTCTGGTTTTTCCAATACTTGGGCTACATCTGTTAACATACACTCAGTGACCACTTTATTAGTCACACCTCACACCTGTAAAATCTAATGCAATCCAACACAGCAACTCATCTGTAAAGCCTACCCTTACAAAGGGTTTTGACCGACACTGTCAAAGTGGTTTAGAAAGACGAGGGGGGCAAGAACATTTCAATATGATGCAGTTCAGTACAACACCACCACTAAATACAACCTCAGTAATAAACACATAGTTCATTAAACATGCCGCAGTGTTTGAACAAAAACTGGCCATAAAAAATGAACTGTATATGCAGAACATTTGGCTGCGCTGTTGTACTGGATTGCATAGGTGTACCTAATAAAGTAGCTGATCATAAATTTAAACTGGCAAATCTTAAACTTTGTAACTTTAAATTATATATGTTTTGGTTGATTTGACAATCATGGGGAGTAATGAGAATTCTCCTGCACTTGGCCACTGGAGGGCAGCAGAGACGACCGCCTCTACGTGCGCTGTCTCTGGTGCTGAACCAGTCGAGCACTCTGGGCCTCTCTCCATGGTGCTGAATAATTCAGACGCATGGTATATCCTACTTTCACATCTCCCCTGTCCATCATAATGGATCGTTGCCATTGTTCTGCCATTTGCTCTGAGCAAAAGGGATGGGATGGCAGTATGTCACATTGCATTAGTCGACAGTTAAATGTTTAAGTATACGAGAGGCAAACCCAAGACGTCATTCTCTTCTTGTAGTTCTTCTGTTACTTGTTGAATAAAATATGTTTGGATACTTCTAACTTAATGGTGCTTGTTTCACATCACAAAAAATGGGACTTGAAAGGACAGGAGATGGAAAAAATAAGGTTGACAGAGATTTTTTCTCTCAAATCAGCCAACTTCACCAATCACTTGTCAGCCATAAACATAGAACATACTCTGCGGCGCCGACGTCTGTGAAGTACTGGAATTATTAAGTCGGTGTCACGAAATGAGAGGTCACATTGCCATTCGCCACAATTACTGCTAGAACATTGCTGTCCCAAGATTTCTGTCGAGCACAAAACATGTTACTCACTGCAGCTTCATCCTCCAAATTGTGGGGATTCTCATGATTGCATTGAACTTGTCGCTCTCTTCAAGAACCAAGGCTTACTTTCCCTGAACAGATAAATCCAGACAAGATGTTAGACCATTCAAAAACTAAAAATCAAGCCAAATGTGAAACAGTGGTGAGTCATTTCGTGACCGAGCCTTTCTGGATCTGGCAAAGAAACTTGAGCTTTTTCTATTGTGTCCTCCCTGAAAAGGTCACAGGGCTCATTGTGAAGCCGAACAACATGAACCAGAACATTTCAGTGACAGGGTCAGGCTTTTTAGCTCCAGGTATCACAGGAAAGCAGACAAGCCTTTCATATTTCAACTGTGGACATTAAATAAATCAGGAACTGTGGAGCTCAATGAAACAATGAGGAACACGCTTGCTAAAGATCACTAAATAGACCGTCAAAGGGCAGACAGAGCTTAAATGGAAAGAAAGCAAACCACTGATTGAATGTGAAATTCAAGAGAACCAGGCTCATTAAAGACATCCCATTAAATGAGATTAAACGTGTCTGCACAGATATGATCTTGGATCTTTAATAGAGACATTATTAAAATTGGATTTTACGTGAGGGTGAAATTTAAATTTATTGCATGGCAAAGATTTCAGGATTTGAACTGACAAACCTACTTAAAAACCCTCCACTCAGCGGGTTTGCCTGATTTAAAATACGGGAGCCAATATTATCTGCCAGTCAGTATTGGGATTATTCTGCCGGTCACGTCCATCGAAAACATATACTATTTGAACGTGTTAAAATCCCGACGTCGCAAAAATATGTGTGTACACAACTGCTCTGTTGAAGTGCTCATGCTACACATCTTTGGAAAGCTAAGATCCTTGTGATTCGATTGATACCAAACATTTCAAGAGCCAATCACAACAGCAGATACAATCAACGTGTCTGTCAGACATCCGGCCAACAAACAAACAATAACAAAATCACCTACGATGCCTCATAGTAATCAATAAATCCATAACAGCAAGACAAAAACGATCTTGTTACATTGGCAAAGGTCCAAACGATCAAATCCGGTTAAAAATAAAAAAATCTTCTGTTGTGTCATTTCAAATTAGCCGGCACATATGCAACTTTTCGCAAGTAAGTTAATTGACGATCTTTGTTTAAAAATGGCTACTGCTGTCCACAGCATAGGATAGCCAACGAGAGTCAGAGTAGAACGGACGGGCCTGCCCATCTTCATTCTTGTAAAAGTCAAGCCAATTGCCACCGAGTGTGCCAATGATTGGCACTTTGTATAGCCAATGAAACGAGGATATGCTGCTTCCGTGGGAAATTTCAAACTTCAAACCCAAAACTAGTAAATATGCGCGTAATTTAGTTTCAAAAAGGGGGAAATGCAGTATAATAACTAGATAATAATAATACAATGTACATTGTTAACATATTATATGTAAACAATATTATACATATGAATATAAACTTATAATAATATAAGTGTTACCTTTAATTAAAGCACAAAGTTATGAATGTTCAAGACTTATAGCCTTTTTATCCTAGGTATGTTACCATGGTTACCAAGGGTCAGACATACTCTCTGAAAAACATGTGTAAAATATACATTTTCTGTAGTATTGTTATCACATTTGAATTAGGACTAGGTGAGGCTTCATGCTGTGGTCCGATTGTGTTTTCCAGCTAATAAGTCCCAGCATAGTAATCTACAGGCTGTTTGCAATAAAAATATTCTAGGCTAATTATACAGGAGTTGGAAAACCCAGAACAACATTTATGTTTACATGCTGTGTTGGTAATACTCCATGTTCATTATATCAGTCTCTATCACATTTAAGATCCTGAAACATCAGTGCAAACTACAGTGAGAAAATTCAGGGTCAGTTACTTCACAATATGCTTATTTAGTTATTTGTTATTTATTAACAAATTAGTTATTTATATGTTATTTAGTTACAGTGTTCAGTGTGTAGTCATTTGTGCGCATTGTGTGGTCTCTTTCACCCTCTAGTGGTGATGTGAGAAACTGCAGCTATTTAAAGTTGATGTGCATCCAAAACGTATTATCAGATTTATAGGTCTATCAGTGACCACACGACACAACAATTCCATTCACTTTATTTATGTTTTTCTATTCCTCTAAAAATGTTGACATTTCTACTGTTACATTCCTACTGGTTAAAATGTATCAGAAATGAATTTTCTCAGTAAATAATCAATCCTGTGCAAGTTATAGACTCTGAACAAGAGGAATCAAAAATCCCTTTTAACTGGAAGTTTAAAGCTCTGTTGCATTAACATTTAATTTGGCTATCATACAAAGCTCTCCATTTCCACATTCAAGGCTGACCAGTAAAGAAGACTAGTAATGTTTGGTCCTAGTTTTAAGTAGTTTATGTTTATAATGTTTAATCCTGGACAGGATCCAGGATACAACCACAGTGGAGAAATATGTACATGAGGCAATCTCTCATTCAAAATGTATCAAACTATTGACATGTTGGACTTAATACGGAATTGCCTTGAATATGTGCAACACACTTGTGCATTTACTATATTTAAATAACATTTTAATAAAAAGGAAAAACTAAAAGGCCTGATCCATAATCACAACAAGATTTAGCCCAGGCTGTTTTAAATGTTCAACACATAAACTGTTGAATGTGCTAAATAAAACATGTTGGAAACTCCCTTTTTGCCTATTGACTTTTCAGTATTTGGGTATATAAGGGGTTATTTTTGCAGTTAAATTAATCGTGCTAAATACTTCAAATTACATAGGGAAGAGATGTGAAGCCCTCACAGACACAGGACATTGCTTGACGATATCTGGCTATTCCCCTCATGACCTGTGGGGGGCAGCAAAGCGCCGGGGTCCATCAATACTACCACAACATACAAAAGAAGAGGTGGCAAACCTGGCGGTTGGATAACTAATGCAGGGCAATGGGGTGAGTATCGTGGTATTTATCAACCAGTTGATCCGAAATGATATGAAGAACACTTGAATTAGCCAGTATACTATTAAATTACACGCTTTAATGTCAAGCGAAGTGTGTCACGCTGTGTAATTCACTGCAGATCTAGCAGCGCTAATCGTGACAGCTAGTGTCCGCCTACACAAAGCAGCATCCCTGTTCCTGTTAGCCAGTTAGCTCCTAGCTAGCTGTCATCGACAGTGATGTTACTGTAGCTTGGTAGGAAAAGGTGATTTAACATGCCTTTCTTTGTTTAACGTGCTAACTTTAATCTGTTAATGTCAGACGAATAAAAATGATGTTAAACATAATTAGCCTAGCTGTTGTAACTGATATAACGTTGCCAGCAGGTGACAAAAATAATTATGCTAGCTAATTAAAATGGCATAACGTAAGAAGATGCTTTTTTTTTCTCCAAAAGTAAGAGACTGCTGTTACATCAGCAGCCGGTAGCGATGAGATACACTGCTATTTGAGTCTGTCCTACATCTCTCTCGGTTGCATGAGAGACAGAGACCTATTTTTATCTTCCCTGTGGGTTCAGTAGGCTCTCGGACACACACGCTATGTTTGGGCTGTTAGGAGCTAGCTAGAGTGTAGAAGCGTTGTCTCAGGCTGTTTGTCCTCATTGTTCACCAAGTAATGCACTTTTTAACAATGTCTTTGTTAGAATGCAGCATATTCACACATGCGGTGTGTTTTTAGTGAGCACAATGCTCTTCTGATGCCAGCTCTGCAGCCGGAATGCTTCAGTAGAATCCAGCTAATGTTCACGTTGGATCTGTAATCAGTCTGTATAAAGAGAGCCTCTTGCTGCATATATGATGTATCTTTGAACCAAGCACAATGAAAACAATCAGATCTGTGCTATCTCATGCTGTTTAGTGTCTTTTATTTCAGAGACCGACACATTCCCTGCACTGATGGGACAATAAAGTTAATTGTATTTTATTTGATTCTGTTCTTGATGCTGTGTGGTGGTGTTTTTATTGATCCATACCAAATCTTTGTTCAAATGATGAGGTATTTAGGGTTTACTAGCGGATACTGTACTTTTGTAGAATCTTCACAGCAGTTTACTCTCATTGTAAAGAACTGTTTGGAATGTATATTCACTTCTTTGTGCACATGTATTGTTTACACATCGGTGCTTCCAGAAGACTGAATGCAAGTGGCTCGTGTTGTACGTCTCAGCTACAGCACTACTAGTGCATTAGTGTAGTATACAGTACTAATGCAGTGCTATCTGATGCCTCCCCCTCACTTCCAGGTCATGAGGTTTCTTGCAACCCAGCCTTAACCCACTTTCATTCTTCCTCATTAATCCCTCGTCTTCCTTCCTTCTCCAGTCTACCTGACTCTTGCTGACCTTCAGCGGCGATTGGCCCCCACAGCCATCAGTCAACATGCAAGGATTCTACTCCAAGCTCGACTCCTCCCCCTCGTCCTCCCCATTGTTGGGGGTGGGCCTCGGGCGGGAGGGTGCCCCCGTGCCCCTCAGCCTGGCCGTGGAGACGGAGAAAGCTCAGGCCCTCCTGCAGACGTTCAGCTCCGCCTCTCTGCTGGCGTCGGCAGGACTCGGCATGTTCTGCGTGGTGGCGGACCACGCCCTCCAGCTGCCCGTCATCCAGCACCACCTGTGGCTGCGCGCTGCCTTGGACAACGCCACGCATGGATTGGTGGGGCTGTGGTCATGGGCAGTCGTTATTGGACTGAGGAAAAAGAGCGATCTGTATGAGGTGCTGCTTGCCGGTCTGCTGGCATCAATCATAGACCTGGACCACTTCTACATGGCTGGATCCCTGTCACTCAAGGTGAGAGCTGCACCCTCCTCCTGCTTCTTTAACTAGTCTAGAAATGTACCACGACAAATCTGCAGTGTGCAAGTGTCTTTCCCTTAATATGAACTGCTTTCTGCTAAGTCAGAATTGGAAAAGGCAAAAGCAAATTAAAAAGGGAAAAATGAAATCCAAAATTAGAATGGTAATGTTCTGCTTTGTAATGCAGCGGTTACATCTTTGCATGTTTGCAGTGAGTTGAGAGGTCAGTTTGTAGGTGTTTGCGGAATCATGCGTATGTCTGGCAGCAGCCATATTTCCTCATAGTCAGATTGTTTTTGACACGATTGAGCTGAACATCATCCTTCAACCAGTTCAGGGCGTTTGTGTGGCTTTGCTGAAGATATCATTTCTACTGAAAGCAGATTTCTAATGAAACCAGAGAGAGTGTAGATGAAGTGGAAATCAAAAGTCCAGTATCAGATTATTTAACTGACAGATTCTTCTCTTTTTTTCCCCGCATTATTACATCGAACATCGTGCAGATCTGGTCCACTTTTACAAACTGTGTTTAATAGAGCAGCAATAATGTGTTTAGCTTTTCTTTTGTTGTTCATTTGGAAGAAAAATCAGCTGTAGGAGCAGCAAGGATGGAAAAGCTTTTGCATGTTGTCTTTTTTTTAAATCTCAGAAACAGAGGGAAATCATCATCAGTAGTGGAACTGACACACAATTCTGCAAAACTGTGTGTGTGTGTGCATGTGTGTATATATGTATATATTCTGCTGAGAACTTGATCTTGCTCAGTACTTAGCATTAATCCCCTCTCCCACTTCCCTTCTAGGCTGCCGTCTCGCTCCCTCAGCGTCCTCCTCTACACTGTTCCTCCCTCATCCCCGTCCTCTGCCTCTCCCTCCGCTTCTTCATGTGGATCGGACGCCTCAAAGACGCCTGGTGCTCCTTGCCGTGGATGCTCTTCATCTCCATGGCGACGCACCACGTGCGGGACGCCGTGCGCCACGGCCTGTGGGTGTGCCCGCTCGGCAACACGGCGCCACTCCCCTACTGGCTGTACGTCAGCACCACGGCGACGCTCCCTCACCTGTGTTCGGTGCTCATGTATCTGACGGGAACCAGGGATGTGATCTCCACCAAACACGGGGTGGCCATCGATGTTTAGACGCCGCTGACCTTCACACAACATCTGGCGCCGATGTGGCGTGGATCGCCCCTGGGCAAAAATGTTCTTAGCTGTTTGAAACAACTGATACTTGAAACTACTGGAGACAACATTTGCGGCAGTTGAGCAGTGTGGCATTTGAAAGATGAACTTGAAACATGTTTAGAAATGTTGGCTAAGAAGATGGAGGAAACTTAATATAATGGAAAACAAAAAAAATCTTACAATTTTTTAATTTGGCTTTCCATTAATCGGGACAAAATAACAAATTAGCTTTGCGGCCAATCAAGGATTTTTTTATTTATTGCGGAAATGTATCAGAATCCAGTTCACTTATCTGGGGAGTGATGCTCATCTCTACCAACTGTCTCAAGTGTTTAGGGAGGGACCCTTTAAATCTTTGACATATCATTTTGCAGAGGCTTGCCTGCCATCTGTTCATCCACCTAAACCCTTAAAAATTAAAAAAGGGACCTGAGACTTGACCTCCACCAATCACAGCCATTTGTTGGCCCCTGAACTATCTCTGTCCGTCCTCATCCTAAAAACACTCAAGGAAAAGTCAACCAAAGGTCCACCACCGGCTGTACGACACTGGCACACTGTTACCAGTGTCACTTTCACATGTTCCCACCGTCATTCCACAGTGCATTTAACACATCTCACCCGTCATCGTAGTGGAATTTCATGTATTGTGTATTTATTTTAGAGTGAGTTTTAAATCATCGCCCCCTTCCACTGACAGATCCACTTTTAATCACCACAAAACATGATTTGTCTTTGGAAGTCGACGCCTACAGTAACCCAGCTGCCGCCTCCGCAGACTCACTTTGCTGCTTGGATGAGCCGTACTGTCCAGTCAAGAACAAGTTGTCCTGTAGAAGCCAGAGTTTTCAGTGCCAGCCACGGTCACTGACTACAGACGCCATTTTTATTTGCATAGTTTCAAACAGGAAAGTCCACTCAGTGTTATGTACACAACACATACCTTCTTTACAGATTTGGCTCAGTTTGGCTCAAAAGCAAGTGGTTTGTAATGATTTTGTATTTTAATGTGTGTGGTGTCCCAAGTGACCTGTTTTACACCACACAAAGGATAAAAGGGACCTGGAAAGATGCTGGATATTTATTTTTATTTAAGTTCAAGACATTCAAGGGAATGATTTGTTCAATAGTACGTCAATCTTTATTTTATGTGTTGATATTTACAGAAATGTAAAGTGGGGGGAACAAAAGGTCATTGTTGCATTAAACTTGCTGTATATTGTCCAGTCCATTTCTTTTGTTATGCTACTGTAATGAAATGACTGATACGGTACAGTCTACATGCAACCATTGCTGTGTCTCAATACAGATACTTCTGTTAGTGTACTACATGGAAGTGTGCTGTGTGCACTATGTACTTGTGTAGTGTGTGAAGTTTGACAGGGTAGTGTTGTCTCAAAGTGGACACAGCCATTGTGCACTTATAGGAAATGACAAACGCAACATTTGACTTTGTAATGGCGGATTGCAGCCGGCCGGAGCATTATCGCTGACATTTGATTGGAATTGCTGCCCGACCAAAATTCAGTTTTATTTAAACCGTGCTTTTACTTTTAGTGCGACGTTCACGTGCATGGTATTAGCAATCGCAACCGCAGCTGCCATTTATATAGGTTGGTGGCCCCTCCACCCCCACTAGGTAGCCAAAGTGACAACCTTCGAGGGTGAGGAGTGTGCAGCGTTCCACACTGAACTTGTCGAACGTTCCAAGAACACTGTCTGGGTACTAGTGCACTGCATGTTGCCATAATTGTCAGCGTGAACGCACTTATTCATTCAATAACGAGTAAGTACTCAAGAATGCAAATGGAGACGCAGCTCATGACCTGCAGAAGGACAGGGACTATTTATTTGAACTATTTATCATACATAAATATTATCATCCACTAAGACACGGAACATTTAGTCATCACACTGTTTTAGATGTAGACTGATAACACATTCATTCCTTCACAGTATTGTTTACTGTATTTAAAATGATGCATAATCTGTTGTAATAGAGTGGATAGTGGATTCAATAGGTTTTTAGGAACATATTGTAGTTATTTGAATGTAAGTGACTGAGTCCTCAAGAGGTTTCTAACAGTCTGAACTGGCTTTTTAAGCTGGGACAGATTTTCATTTATGCTAAAAACATAATCATAGTATTCTCAAATATCAGCCACAAAAAAAGATTTAAATCTGAGTTTTCTTTTTTTTTTCTTGTGAAGCTGCTGGTGATTGAGGTTGTAGTGATGCTTGTTGTCCACTAGGTCGCTGCAGTGAGCTGTAGGGATTCAAAAATTGTTCATTTGGTACTAAGCAGGTCCTAAAGTTTAACAATTGCATATAAAGCTTTGTGTCATAGAAAGAAAAGACCTGGTACATATGCTGTATTTAAATTAGGTATTTTTAGTTGTTTGGGTGTGTTTTTGTTTTGCTGCTATTGCTAATCATCTGTGTTCATTATTTGGGAAATATTTTCCTTGTATCTATTGGAAGGCATAAATAATGGATTGGAAACGGGATTGAAAACATTGTACTGCACCTGCTTTACTGAAAGTGAATTTAAGAAAGAAAAGGCTACATCGTTCCATTTTAGCTGCCAGTGGCATTTCAGTTAAACATGATCTCTTTTTTCCTGCTGCTTATGTTTACAGTGTGACCTTAACGCAATATTATGTTGAATTTTGCACATTTTAAGTTTTTTTTTATGTTCAAATTTTGTTTTTGAGGAAGTATAGATGGTGACAATAGTTTTAATGTAGTGTTCTTTTTATCTCAATAAAATATATCCTGTATATATGTTCTGTGTTTGTGCATCAATACATGCTGTATTTAGTGAATACAGTAAACAGTGCAGGGGTTCCTCAGGTATATTATATGCATATGAAGCGCAGTGAGGTTGGATAATGAGCAGAAACATGTTTACTGTCAGCTGTACAGAATCAAAAGTCTCTCAAATCACCAATCTGTCCTGACACTAAGCAACTGGAGAGATTTAATGTCAGCACAAGAATCCAATATAGAAAAGGCAGAGATGCTAGTTTAGACACTGACAATGACTAAATAGATGGAATAAATGTGTTAGGGAAGGTGTTTTTTAGTACAGTTATTAATTTTAGCAACAAGATGTGTGTACGGTTGTAAACGTGTTTTATGAAGTGAAAAAAACTATTTTACTTTTGAACATTTAGGAGTTAAACAACAGACTTTTGAAAGATGTAATTATCCTCTTAAAAATTAAAAGTTAAAAAACACCCATACACGGTTTAATACTATATACTAATGACTATATACTAATACTAATGACATTGCGTTAGTTCACTGACTTTGTGACTCCTCGCTAACCCACTTGCACTAATGCTACCCCATTCTTTTTGCATGTCACTGATGAACAAATGAAAAGTTGAATGCATAAGCAACAAAGCATCACCTTCACTCACTTTACTTGCTCCTACAGCCTAATTTGGTCTTTGGTATTACTGCAGTTCATTGACTCCTCTCCACTTCCGCTAATGCTTTGCTACGTGTTAGCATGTCACAGGTAGAGCTAGAAAGTAAAACTACAAAATGTTGGCACTATCTGGTGCGTCTTTCAGTAGAAGTCCCCACAAAGAAAACAAAACCAGTTAGTAAGTTTGTGTTGGGTTAGTATGTGTGATTTGCTTAATATTTTAATAAGTATGAAAGGTAGAAACTAAGTAGCTGAATACAATCATAAATGGCCTAAAAGAGAGGAACATGTTGATATTTGCTTGGTTGCTGTAGCTGAAAGTATGCAGAAGGAGCAGCCTAGACCAAAAAGAATAAGAAGTCTGCGGAAGCAGAGAACACCCGTGTTTCCAACTTTCTTTAGTTTTCTTGAGAGCACCAGTTAATGATTTCATTATCTTGCGATAATCAACCCGTTATTACAAGAAAACAAAAGGTTGTGTCCTCTTATTAGCTGATCAGAGAACAGGAGTGCCACACCAGCATGCATTGAGTCTTGTCAACTGTAGCAATTGATTTAAGCTGAAAATGCCAGATCAAGGAGTACCCATTATTGATCAACGCATCAGACAATGTTCAATTAAGGTCTAGCACCGGCAGAATAAAGAACACAAGAACAATTACATTACATTACATTTAGGCATTTAGCAGACACTTTTATCCAAAGCGAATTCCAAATAAGAGCTTTACATCAAGTGCATAGAACCATGATGGAAAACAACAATGTCTCATCAAACTTGTAAGGGCTGGTAAAGAATCACAAGTGCTGTAAGTAAGTAGCAATAGTGTGAATGCTGCTGAATCAGCACACTAGTAAAGAAACATTCCTTATCTGACATGCTTGTGGTCCCATTCCACTCGTTCTCAACCACAGTGCACAATGATGATGTCCCAAAACTGACTCACAAGAGTTTGGGGATTGCCACTTGTAGCCACAGTGACAGCTAAGCAAAAGCTACATAGGCTTGTAACATGTATTGGGTCACTCTCAAAGGCATCCTGCTGAATTGTTGCCACTAATTGGGAATATGCTGAATCCAGCAGGAAGGAAGCAGTTGGCCTGAGTCAGAGTTGCCGTTCCACTGCGTGAAGTCGCATCAAATCACTGTTTTCACTGCCTTCCCCATTGTTCTCAGGGCTAAAATTGTGTTCCCATGAAAGTGTTCTCCAGAATCACAGGCTGACTGGTTTGTTTTTTTTTTAAAACAGCAAAGGTTTCCCTATCTACAAAGATGTGGAAGTGGTCAACCTCGCATAACAACAATAAAGAATGCTGTCATTTTGAAACTTGGGGACCTGAAGACGCTAAAGCCTGCATGACAACATGTTTGCAACATGGAGAGTGGAGCCAGATTACAAAGACAATGTCCCTCCAGTCGTACATATTAAAAGGCCCTTTCACAAAGACAACAAAAGCAGATTTGAGCATTTGGGATTCATCAGTGTCACAATCAGATAATGGAAACTTTCTAAAGGAGCCTGAAACATTAAGCAACAGGCTTTAGGAGAAATGTGGTCAACTTTTGCACCAAATTTAAATATTTGGGACATCAGAGAGTTGGAATTTACCAAACAAAAGAACATTTTACCAAATAAAAGATAAGGAAGAAGCAAATAAACAAATGTGTTTCTGATGAAAACACAGGTGTAGTTTTAGTGGAAGTGTTTGAAGATATAGAAGAAAAACGTGTGACCCATGAGGTAGAGACTGCCAAACTACCCAGAAAATCCCAGCAGCCACAAGTGTGATAAAATAGTATTTATTTCACAGACATACAAGGACAGGGAGAGAATAAAACAGCTTATGGTGATATCTGTCGTACACATAAAGTACTATGTACATCTGAAAATGGATGCCTGAGTGTAATTTGACTAAAACCAAACAGGCTCCATCTGCCATCACATACTGCAGAGGAACATAGAAAGATTGAGAATACCACAAGAGTGTCCACATAAGAGAAAACACCACCAGAGTGAGACAGAAAGGTGGCTCTATACAGAATCACTTTAAAACCTCAAATACATGATAGACAGGGTGAAAAAACGTCACTGATACTGCACATGGCCCACATAAAAAGATCTGTAACCGAGAAAAAAAAGATTTGACTTATGTTGCGGTTTCGATTGCAAAAATATTAACTTTGTTAAAAACAGCATTTATGTCGCTCATAACACTTTCATATTTACTTTATTTTTATGAATGACATTAATTGTGTAATTATGCTGTATTAACAGCATATGAAGTAATTAAGTTACAATGAGCGAGCAGTTAGCAGGTTCATTGTCTTGATTAAAGTCCCTTCAATCAGACCTTGAAGGCCTGGAAAAAAAATCATTCAATATCCAGGTATTTAAATAACTGACAAGCATTGAAGGGAATGCATATTTGGAGGTAAAATTATGATAGAATGCACATACTTGCATTCATTCATTCATTACTGGCCCATCAATTGCCGGTTAACACTTCAAATCCAGTTTAAAAGAATGAATATGAATTTTGAGTTTTTAGGTTTTGTTAATTGGACACCCCGTTTGAAGCTCACACCCATCTGATATCTGCCTACACACATTTGTCTCCAACTTAATCTGGAAGTAGAAGATCAGCTCTCTGTCAAATATGATGTGGAAATGAAACCGTTGCAGAGATTAGCAGAGAAAAAACAAAAAAACGACCTAAAGACATGTCGTACATCTGACTGCAAAGAAACACATGAAAGTGAACGCTAAAGTAAAGCAAGTTGGATGAAGACGAATTCAGTAAACACGTTGTCCATACAGTAATCATACAGTAACACAGCTTCATATAACTGGGTAGAACGACACAAATACACAATGCTGGGAAGGTTCTGCAGACATGGATTACCCTCAGGTCACTTATGATGCTTTTCTCTGGGACTCTCCCTTCAGTCACTTTTGGGATTTTACATTGCATTATTATCTGAAATTATTATTATTCTACAAACCTCAGACGTGAGATAATCTGAGTGTTGACTGAATGCGTATTGACATTTGCTCTGATTACATTACTTGTAAGAAAGATCCAATCAGTTTCCTATTTATGCATGTTTGTGTCATGGGTTTGAGGATTGAATTGTATATAATATAATATAATATAACACAATGAGCTGTAAAACTAAAAATGAACACAAAAAGTTAAACCATGTCTGTGAAACTATCCCAAAGAATTTTTTTTTTCTACATATCAACACTCACTTATAATAACATACATTAATGTGTTTTTTAAAGTGTGATATACAATAATATACAAAAAAAGCTTCAACTGGATCCATGCATAATATGTGGAGCTAGCTTGAGAGAACATATAGTTGTCAAACTGTAGTCAAAAAAAGTTTGACTTTGATGCACCTTGTTTTCTGATACAAACTACACATTCAGTCAATCAATCAATTGATAACTACACAGCTTTGAATCAACAGAATATAACCACCAGACCAACAGACAGTAAGAAAGAAAGAAATGAAACAAACGTTAATGCTAGCGCCCCACTCAAGCAGAAGTCGCTTTCACCTGTTGCAGACGGTTAGCCACAAGGTTCGTAGGCGCAGCGGTCAAAAGCAAAACTAAACCAGATGTACTGTACTAGAAGTGTTTGGTGCTTTTCATATGGTGATCACCCAGAACTCATTAATTTTCCATGAGCTGACGCGGGTACAGTGAGCGAGAGTCGCTCTTGTCAATCAATCGTGCCTTGCTCACCTCAGGTTCACACCATGGATGTAGAATAAGACCTGGATATGGTTCAGTCACTCAGCCTCGCTTCCAGTTTTGCCCAGTAGACACTTGTGATATTGCAGCATTAGATTCCCCTGCAGCCCAAAAAGTATTTTCCCCATCGACCACCATTAAATAAAGAGATGCATTAAACTGTTGACCGGACACCTCGAACTGCAAACAAGGTCATTAATGATTCTTTCTATTATGAATGTTTGATCCATGGAGGTTTTATATTTCTAAAACTTTACTCAAGCCAAGAAGAAAGATATCACAGGGCTGGTGGGAGAAACACTACTGTGCATATTCGGTGGGTCACATACCCTGGAAGTAAACCCGGAAGCTTGAAACTTTTATTGGTGTATGTGCTAGGTGAGCAAATCTTATTGGACTGAATAGGTGCCATTTGTGCGTCCTGTATCCACTTCTTATACTACATACATGGTTCACCCCCACCAACCAAACCTCCTTGTCAACATTAGTTCTAATTGTCTGTACGGTATGCTTACTGGTGCATTATATTTCTGTTATTTAATGTGGTGTACATGAACATATCTGCTGCTGAGGACGTGGTGATGGCAGCAGTGATTGTGAGAGCCCACTCGCCACGTGAAAACAATCCCACGTTAAAGTTATTCTATCAGAGTTCTAAACTCGCAGCCTGAGACTTGTTCATGAGAGAGCAGTTTCCTCACCTAAAGAATTTTAGGTGAGACAATTATTTCTCGAATTACTAAAAAACAGAGTGCTTAAAAAACCTTTAGCTTGCTAACTTCTTCCCCTAATATACATTTATGTTGTATATGTTATCATGTGTATCTACCTTTAAATCTATAACCTTTTCATACACTTTAATTACATTCTGGGCCAATAAAAATATGCATCTTATTGCCTTGTTATTCCTCTTATCTGTAGGTACAATCAGTCTCCACAGAGACCAACCTGGCTGACAACCCCAAACCAACAACATGAAACACGTACGTGTGCAGTCTTATCAAGTTAAAGACATTTTAAATGGTGTAACAAAGGCCTAGTGCTGAGAGTTGATTCATCTCTCATCTTGTCCCATCTAATTTTAATACCCCTGGAAAATCTCATTTTTGCTGACCTGGTGGTTTAACATCTGGCCTCATTGCAGTGATGTACAGGTGTACTCAAGGACTGAGTGACATCACTGCTGGGTGTGGCTTACAGGTTCAACAAAGCACACTTCTGACCACACCCGACCTGTGGATACACCCATCAGTGGTGTTGGGTGTATCCAGAGATGAAACAGGGTAGAAACCTTCCATCACAGAGGGCAACAAAGCACTGCTTTACAGCCTGGTGTCAAGCTACTCTTTAAAGATTGTAAGGTTGAAGTGTAACTTGTCGTCCACTCCGATAACAAACAAACTAGACTTGGTTTGATCCCTTAAAGAAATGCAGACATTTAAACCATTTTCCAAACTGACTTGAGAAAGAAGTTATAGGGATTTAGACAGCTGAATATCTATATTTATAATACATTTAATGTTCTCTAGCTAACAAAGTATATGTACTGTCATAATGCTGGTAGTTTGTGAAAGGCCAATTTCTTTCTTATCTCTCTCTCTCTCTTTCCCCCATGTGTGTCTTTCATTCACACACATTGAGGAACAGTGGATAGATAGATGGAAACCAAAAAACCCCAAAAAAGAACACCTGTACTGAAGACATCAGACAGCAAAACAAGAATATCATGCAACATAAAATCACTTAAATGAAATAAAGCCTATTTAACCCAACCTGTCCACCCTGAACCTTATCCTCCATGTCCATTCATTAGGTCAGGAGCCGGTAACAGCTTGCTTCCTGCCCCTCAGCTGAGACCATAATGCCCGTAGTTGCTGCTTTGGCATCAAATAGCACACGGAGAGACTGGCAGAAGTTATGCTTCCTTCACAGCATTGAGTCGGTCGGTCAGTCGGTGTAATAACGGACGCACATTAATCACTTACTTCTCAGGATGAATCTAAAAAATAAAAAATAAATGAGTTTTGGGGGCGGGAGAAGAGAGGCAAGTTGCCCAAGAAAGAAAACTCCTCCTTTGCACAGAAAAAAACTATGTTGTCCTATTTGGCAGCTGCACTTCCTGTCCTTACTTTGCTTAAAAGTTTTTTTAAAATATGTCACTCCTCTCCAAAAAGGTTGAGGAGTCAGTCCGTCTGAAGCAGCATTTGTTGTGAGTGAACTTGAATGTCCTGATGCAGCATCGCTCCTAAGGTCCGCTGAGGAGTGAACTGTAGTGAAGTTGCTGAAGTAAATGCAAAGTAAAACAGTGGAGTCTGTTTTCCCTGTGCTCTTTGGCAGTAGGTGGAGTCTGCTGATGCATTATGGGTAGTGCAGTTAGAATTGACCTGTAAATATGCCCTGGGAAATCTTGCAAAAGATACCCTTCAGTCCGCTTTCATATACTGGGCAACTTGAGTTCCTTGTACAGGTTAATCCCTGTTGTCCTGGATCCTGGATGGACTGGCTGATGCATTCTGGTTAATGAAGTTAAATACGGACGGGCCAGCATTCTACAGTGGTAAAGGCAGTGGCTGACTCATGCGAGGAGCCCTACAACGGGCTGACGAGGAGAAGATGCTTGAAATCAACCTGAGAGAAGAGAAGAGAAGAGAAGAAAAAAAGAGGAAAAACTTAAAATAAATTGATGAAAAAAGCAGGAGAGGTTAGTGAACAGAAGAGAGGGCATGAGGGAGAGTAGAGTGGAAGAAAGCGGAAGAGAAAAGGCAACTTTAAAAAACATGAATAAATCATAATGTAATTAAGCACTGCCTTGAAAGCACATATTTAAATAACAGCTGGATGAGAGATATGCAGGCATACTTAGAGGGTTATAATCTGTCTGTGTGTGTGTGTGTGTGTGTATGTGTGTATGTTAGGCTTATAATCACAAGTTGGCTGGCTATTTGAAGGGTTGCCTGAATGTTGTTTATAGCAGCACTTTGAACCATTTCAGTTTGTACGAATGCAGAGCTTTGCTACGGTGTCCTCACTGACTCCCATCTGAGGGCGTTTTGTGGGAGTCTTATAAATCTGAAAGATGTGACACTTAATTAGGGTTTTAATTAGCCTCGCCGCAGAAGCTGATCACCATCCAGAGGTCTAAATCTGCCAAACAAGCTAAAGTAAGAACACAAACAACCATGTGTGGCCATCAGTGAGAACTCAACATATTCACAAAACACATGTAGGAGGGAATTCTAGACAAAGAAAAATGTGCCTGTTTTACACATTTTTTTCTTTCATTAAGCCTGGCTTAAAACTCTGGAAAAACTAAGATGAAACAATGTCTGCGTATATGAGTGGCTCACATTAGATTGGCATGGACTTCATCTTGACCATAGAGGTGAGTTCCTGTTTGGTCACATGATCGCGCCGCCTCTGCCTCACCCTGGAAATATAAAAACAATAAGTTAACACCGACCAAAAAGGTAAATAAAAAATATTAAAAAACCTCACTCAAAGAGAGAGAAAGAGAGTCAGACCACACAGTTGTGGCCTGTGGATGTGGGATACGTGTGTGTGTGTGTGTGTGTGTGTGTGTGTGTGTGTCTTACCACATGACAAAGACCAGGGAAAGGACGGTTGTGAGGATGACCACAGAGAACAACACCAGCAGGATCACCAAACCCAAATTACCTTCATCCTCAAGTGCAGACTCTGAATGGGAAGAGAGAGGTGGAAAACAACAGGGGGGTCAACAAAACAAGCAGGGTGGGAGATACAGAGAAAGAGAGCTGAAGCAACAGAGGAGAGTCGAATCAGAGATGCAACATCAGAGGAACAGATGCACGATAGAAGAGTAAAAGTGTGGTGAAATAATGAAAATAAAAGTTAAAATCCAAAAACTAATTTAGCAAAGAAAAAAGAGGGACAAGAAGACATAACTGAAAGAAACAGTTCACACAGCCGTGGAGGGTCTTATCATAACTCATCAACAAAAGCAACACTTAATATTACTTAAATGCATTTCATAGTTTTGCTCATTTCATCTTCCGTGTTTTGCATCTGAGACAAAAAAGAAGGAAAAAAAACAGTGCTGTGTGTGTTCTGAGAATTACTCTCTGGTGAGAAGTTAATTTTAATACTGCCATTATAGCTTTCACACAAACGTGCATTCATCATACTGAGAGGAGTAAACATATCTCCTTCAAAGCAAAGATTAAAAAATAAATAAAGGTACGGCACAGACAGGCACACATTAACGAGAGCATGTGCCAAAACACGCGGTATTTACGCGATTAAAAATGTGTGAGCACATCTGCAAATGACAGTGGACACACGCGCGCGCACACACACACACACAGAAACAAAAGAAGACATCTGGTTAACAGAAGACAAGCGAAAACAAATCTGATGCCGTCAGTCACAGCAACTTTCAGCCCCTACTGCCAAAACTGTGTGTATTTGCCTCCTTGTTTATAGTGTACGTGGGTGTCTCTGCATATTTACAAGTGAGCTGCTATGTGTTTAGCTTTTCATCCAAGGCACATGCTGTAGAGAACCAGATACCCCGCAGGTACAATTTACTGCAGTTATATGTAATTTGGTGATGAGGCCCGGCACAAGGTACTTGCACTGTTCTATCCAGAGCATAATAACAGTAAATAATGCCTTATTGCTGCATGAATGACTGATGGAGCCTCTTGCTGATGGGTAAAAAAAAATAGAGTTAAAAAAACCCTCGTCCTGCTGTTTGATTAGCCGTGATGGTTCGCCTTTATCAGGCTCAAACCCAGACTGAGAACACATACTGGCGTGATTGTAAACAAGTGAGGAACAGCCTTGTTTCAAAACAGACCCAACGTGACTTTGTTAATCATTTCATCTCAATGAGATAATAGATGTTTTGCTTTTGGCCATAATGACACAAGGTTTGCAGTTTTCTGACATGCACCAATGGCAGCAGTAGTAGTAGTAGGAGTATTAGTTATGGTAGTAATAATACTATCAGTGATAGCAATGTAGTAGTGGATGTGAACATAGCAGTAACAATTACAGTCATAGTAACAGTGGTAGAGTATCTGCACTTTTAGTAGTAATTGTAATAGCAGCTGCTTTGGTAATTGTAGCAGGATCATAATATTACTAATGTTACTAATTGTACTGTTGTTGAGATACAGCAAAAGAACACACAGTATTGGTGTTGCTAATGGAAACAATTACACTGTCATCATTGGAAGTAACAGAGGAGTCTTACTGGGGGAAGTTGCAGTGGAGGTTTCAGGTTTTGTGCTGAAGAAAAAGATAGACTCTTCAGGTTCAGGGGTGGTGTAGACTGTAATACAAACACACACATTACAGGCATTTCTACAAGTGAGTGCATAACAGTGAATACGCACAAATAATAGGTTTGTCGATAAAGGCTAAGGTGATAGTGCTAGATAAAGTATGCTGTGTGCTTGCTGCATGAGCCCTGATAAACAAAGCTGTTTTTTCACCTATGGTCTATTGCAAAATGAAAATCATTCCTTGTCGTGTGAGGATGTGAAGACCTTAGTCTCTCTACGTAGGAGTCAGTCAGCTTTATCTCACCTAGAGTGAGCTCAAAAAGTAGCAACAAGACTTCTCACAGGAACCAAGAAGAGAGGACCCATCGTTCCCTCACTGTCCTCCCTTCACTGGTTAGCAGTCAAGTACAGTGCTGATTACACCCGACTCTTTTTATTATATTCTTTTTTATTATTGATTCATCTGCAGATCATTTTCTCGACTAGTCTTTTCATTTATAAAACATCAGAAAATAGTTTTTTTTTTAAAAGAAGAAATGATGGTTTTGTCTGACTAACAGTCCAAAACTCAAAGATAAAGTTCATTACAGTATTAAGATTTCCACATTTCCAGATTTGAGAAGCTGAAGCCAGGATCTCTGGAGTTTTTGCTTGAAAAATGACTGATCAAAATACTTGCAGATTCATTTACCATTATTTCACTATTCGACTAATCTTTGCAGCTCTAGCAACATGCATATTGTGTTTTCTTACTTTTATCCACAATGCCTTTATTTATGTACATACTGAGTTTCATTTTGTCTATTTATGTGATTGTATTGTGTCAAGAACTTTTATCCATATTTGTCGCTTTTAAATGTCGTCTAAGAATAATCATTTAGAAATGAACATTTTGTGGATTTTCTCTCTGACCTTGCCAGGGCCTGGCGAAAAACAGAGAACTCCATTCGCTCCACTGGGTCTCAGAGTTCACCTCGTCTCGGGCTCGGACCTGAACCTGGTGGACGTGGCCGGCCAGGGCGTCTAATATCACGACCGGACTCTCCACAGAGTAGACCTGATGGATGGAGAAAGAGACGGGACAGGGAATGAGAGCACAAGAAAGTAGCAGTGAACAGAAAGAAAGGCTGATGTTGTGGAATCACATATTTTGTTTTTGTTTCTGGCCTTATTAATCAATCATCTGATCGATTGAAAACTTTTTTCATGTTCTTATTGTTGTTTGAAATCCTATGTTGGTTTGTTGTTCAGTATATCAGTTTGATGAGGTGCTCAGAGTTAAAACCAGACTGCTCCCCCATCAACACAGAAATGAAATGAATCCTTTGGCCTTGCTTACTAACCTCTGACCAGTACATGGAACCCTGTGGCCTGTATCGGATATGAAACACGAGGGGGAAAGAATCATGCACCGGCCACGACGAGGGAAAGCTCCACGAGACGCTTAGCCTCTTTGGATAGCCGTCTATATCCTTCACCAACACTGACTCTGGAGGGTCTGGTTTCACTGTGAATGAAGACGGATGGACAGACAAAGTAAGATTTAGCCACAATGACCTCCACTATGGTTGGTTAAAAGACAATAAGACACAATATTAAGTGCAAGAGGGAAGAATGTAACAAAGCAGACATAAATGCTAAACTTTCAACTGGTCTGTTTTTTTATTATTTATTACATTTTAGTTTATCCATATCTTCAGAGCACATAGTGAATCCAACTTTGATTCAAAGAGTGCTTCCTTAAATAACCATTTTCTTTTCTATGGCAATATCACCTTGCTATTACTTGAACTGTCCCTTTGATTCTCTAAATCGAGTCCCACAGACTCGTATCTCTTTATTTATGTTTTTAAGCACACTTCAAACCAATGTGACAAAAATACTGCAGAGGTTGAGAGAAAACGTTAAGAAAACTGGCACATTAGCCGTTATGAAGACTCAAGGACGCTGTGAATGGTTCTGCTCGAGAGTGACAAGAACGTCACACAGGTAGAGGAGCAGCAAAACAAGATAATTGAGGTCATTATATGAGCATCAAAAGGGCGCAGTCTCAACAGCTGTTGGCAAGAGTTATGTGCAGCGTAACATTTAGTGTGTGTGTGTGTGTGTGTTGGTGTGCTGCATGAATAATAATATAGGGGGCAGGGCCAGCAATATTTTCGGCCAATCACAATAGCAGTTTTTAAATGATTCTTCAACCTGTTTAAGTAAAGTTGGAAACAAGAATAAATGTCGCTAATGTGCTTCATAGACAATCATCCTAAAAATGTGCCACTAAAATGATGAAAAGGTATTTAATCCCCCTCTTCCCCACGTGTTTGTCTGTGTTTGAGTGTATGTGATCTTACACAGCGTTTGTAACCTAACCCTGACTTCTGTGGTCTGGGAGCCCAGGCTGTTGGCCTCTGTGATTCTCACGAAGTGGATGATCTGCCAGAAGGCAGGTTCATCTACATCACAGAGCCTGCGGGCGACGTCCAAAACGCATGGCCTCCACTGCTGACCACTCCCCCTTGAAAACAAGACAAAAGGTGGCCAGGTGAAGTATTCTATTGGGTAAAAGACAACTTAAATGTGTGCTGAAAAGTGCAGAAAGATCATCGGCAAGTGGTCACCACGGCTGACTGTTAAAGGAGACGATTGAGTTTCTTCAGCTGACACTTTTATGCCCCCCACCCCCCGCTTCCAAAGAGGAGCAAGACAAAAAAGGTTTGAGAATGTGTTATGGTTAAAAGTTTCCACTAAGTGTCACATGGCAGGGGGAAGAGGGGAAACAGAGGAGGACGGACAGGGGTCACACGAGGATACGACTCTACACACACTACATTCACACTGTAACTCTGTGGCACAGCCACTATATTTAGGTTCTTTATAGGACATTCTGAATGTGACCTTGGGCGTTATTGTTTCACTTGCAGTAACTCACTCTTACCTGAAGGAGGCATTGTACTTAGCTGGCAGGAAGGTCTTTACCGATTCCACCCAGGAGCAGCGAACATGAGTGTGATTGGGAACTTGACAGGAAATGCTCAGCAGCCCAGGGGGATCTGGAAACAGGAGTCAGACAGAGCTTAGTGTAAGTACAGAAAATGTGTGTCTTTTTTATTTTTTTAAGGGCCCTATTAGATGTAGCATTTTAAAAGTTCTGTCCTCAAGGGTAAAATGAACAGCTCTGTGTCGCGCTGTCCCAATCTAGAACAGAAATATTTCAGGAGGCTTGGACATGGAAAACTCCCCGTCTCTAAAAAGGAAGCCCACTTAGGGAGCCGCTTCCTGTTTGAGACATTACCAGGAAGTGGAGGGCTTTGCCTATGTCACGGCCGATAAGACCTGTTTCCTCTGAGGACCAGCAGAGCTGTTCTGATTAGCACTGTTGTAATAATGTCTTGTTATAGCCAAAGAGCCAGCATACATTAGACTTTGAGAGGAGAGACCCATTCATTAAATAAGGGGAAGGGAAAGGAACAGGAATTGAAATGAGTGAGAGGAAAATAAAAAAAATTTAAAAACATGTTGGAGACATACTCAAGAGAGAGATGAGGATGTCTGAGTAGGAGAAAGTTGCTTTTATGCTGAATTATCCAAAGAATGAACTGAACTGTGAGGGACTGGGATGCTGTCTCTACATGTAGGGTTTAAAACACAGGGGACACAGGCAAACTCCTTCTGCAAAGAGGAATGTTTCTTAAATTTGCAGTCCCACAGCGGGAGACTAGAAGTACGGCAGAGCTGTAAACGTGTAATAACTCCCAAATTGGGCGCTGTAAGCCTGGACAAGTCACAACAACACTTACAGCCTAGCCGGAGTTTGACAGAGTGGAGGAGGAGCCCCCGGTTGTCATAGCAGCTGTAGTTGCCCTGCGCCGAGTGGTCAACATGCAGCAGGACTAAGGCTCCATCTGATGTCACTTTGTGCCATGGCAACGCTGAGCTGTGGTTTAGATGCCACACAACAGGTTTCCTGGTTGGGAACAAGTTAAGAGTTTAGTTATTATACTTGTAAGGAATTTACTCACTGAACTGTAAACCTTATGCTCAACCCAAGACTTAATCTAGAACTAAACTCTTTAAGGACATTATCAGAAGTATCAAAATCTGCATATCACAACTTTCATATCAATTATACCATCTTATATTTATCTAACTTTTAATAAGTCCCATGAAGACTACAACCAACAGTGTGTTAGTTCATCTTGCCATACTGTCCAAATTCCCTATTCAGTCTGCGTCTGGATTTGTGATTTTTGTTTTGTTTTTGACATCTATGCTTCACAGGAATAAGATATATCAGGCTCAGAATTATTGGGTTTGTCTTTTCACAGGATTTGTTGACAAAACATTGTCTTTCTTTTTGCACCTGACTTTGTAAAGCAGGCCCTGTTTAGCCCTTTGTATCACATTAACAAAACAAAAAGGTCCACTGTCAGGATTCCCTACATGTCCCAGATTGTCTTTCAGCAATTGTTGAAGGCATTTAAACATAAGTAGAGGTTTCGGTCAAAGCTAAAGGAAATGCATAATTGCGTATAGTAAGTGGTTAACTTTGAACACAACTGTGCCTTTCACTTCAATTCATTGTCTTATGGCCGCGCTGCATTCTGGTCTAGTTTCTGCTCCTATGTGTTTACAAATTAATATGATTTTAGACAACTTTTATGATGAACTTGTTCCTGTACAATTTTTGAATGTAATAAATGTTGACTTTTAGAAACGACCTCTTTGTCATAAGACAAAATAAACCAACAACTTCAAGCTACACAGACAACAGTTTCCCTTCCTTACCTGATTGGTGACTTCCCGCATGCCAGTGTCACATTTGACTCCAAGTGCCCATACTGCACGTCTGATACTGCAAACACAGACATGACATAAAACATTAAAGCATGCTGTCGTCTGTCTTACAGCATCTGCACAATCTGACATACCAGTATGTCCGCATTGCCTGTATTAATGTGATTTAAATGCCACCAGTTACAGTAGAGTCAACAGTATCACAATAACATGACCATACAAGGTTAGGGATCCTGCAGACACTAGGCTGAGGAGACTTTGGCACACAGTATAAAGCTGCTCCAGTGTGTTTTATTTTTCTGAAAGTTTATTATCACAGTTAAAATAATATTACTCTATATCAGCAAGCCTCCTTTAGAAAGAGAAGCAGTTCAACATTTTAAGAAGATAACAACAACAAGATACAGATCTATACTTTACTTTCAAACTCCATTTAGAACCATTTTTGATATTGACATTGCTGTGGATCACACTGAGAATCAACGCCCAGATCTGTCGAACTTTGAGCTGCTTTCTGCTCCTTATCTCACTTTGCCAGTCCACACGATTGATTCACTGACTACAGAAGATCCAACATCACCCAGCCTTAACTTCACAAAGACCCAAACTAAACACGTGACAAGAGTGCTATGGCTTTTGGGACATTGAGAAAGGGTTAGGGTCAAACTCAACAGGAACAAGGTCATGATTTCTCACTGTACCTACAGCAATCTTGCAATTTCAATTTGAACTACTTTTACCCAAGAAAAAAAATAAATAAAAAAAACCTCCATGTACCATAGATCAACCATTTGTATCAATAACTTAAAAGATGAGATAGAAGCTGCTAAACTATTACATGCCATTACGTAAAATTGGAGGGTGGTGTAGATTTGAAGCAATACTGCAGTGTATTCCTGTGCAAATATTTGTGGTGGCTGTAGTAATTTGCAGAGTTGATACTCTATCTGCAGTATGTGAGTGTATGTGTGTGCGTGTTTAGCTTGGCTCCATAATATAAAAGCTGGCATTTACAGTAGATCTGGAGTGGAAAAACATCACTTTGACTGCCAGTCTGCCACACACACACCTTCATTAATTCTCAACCTCAATCACTCAGGCATGCACACTCCCTGCTGGCCTCTCCTCCCAGGTCTGTAACAAACAATCTGTCCCAGGTCTGTGTTTTGCTTTTCTTCTTCACTTTTCATACAATCTCTTTTTATCTCTCTCTTTATCGTATTAAAGTGGCACCATGACTGAGAACAACCTAAAACGTTATGTTGGGTGAAAATATGACTTTGTTGTTTTGATCAGTTAAGGCTCGAGGGGACCAGGCAGGTGGAAGGAGGAGAAGCATTTTGAGGATGTTATCATTTAATTTGCTGTGTTGGTATATTTATATAAGTTGTCCCTGCTGCTGTAACCTCGCATGCCCTTCAGGGACCAACTAAGCTAATCCTAAATTACATTTTACACATACACAGGCTTTACTGAGAGCCTTTTCAAAACGTGGTTTCCACGGACACCTGGGGTTCGCCTTTCTGCTGTTGTTTCAGTGGGTGCGCAGAATAAAGCAGATGGGGAAAAGAGCAGCAAAGCGTTCCACAGTGATTTTGTGGTTGCATATATATGTTGTGAGGGAAGGAGACAAATACATACACAAAGGAGGACAATGAAACCTATTGAAGAAATGGAAGCCTGTTTCTTCGGTCAACGTCCACTCTAAATTTGCTTGATATACATATTACATCAGAGGTACACTTGACATTTCCCTGTAATATTTAAATACGATCATGAAATTCAAAGCTATTATTCATAGCTATTAATATCAGCTGCTTAGTTGGCAAGTTATGGTAATATTGACAAACTGCTGGTGAGTTATGTACCAACTGGCTGTTGACTCCTCTGTACTGTAGCTGCTTAAGCTAACGTTAGCTTCACAGAATGACAGGACGAGCTACTTCACAGCCATAAATTCTGGAGGTCTCAGTTTCGAGACTTAAAGGTGACAAGCTAAAAACTGTTTTATCATTCGCTTTAAAGTTTAACAGACAGCTCTTTTAGTTTACACTCAGCAACTGACGAGCTGCTACCTAGCAACCTGGTCATCACCTAGATCGTTATGGGTATGAAAAGATTGTGTTGGTTGGTCTTTTATAAAACAGCAAAAAGACAGAGCCCACTCCTCTCATATGAACCAGGTAAACCCTAGAATTGCATAGTCAGTGAAAACAGTTAATTGTATAATTAAGAGCGAAATAGCAATTTAAATTGCAATAAAATATATATATAAATTATTGCAATTTAAATTGCTATTTATATATATATATAAATCATTCAGACCTATTTTATTGTAGAGAAAAACGGTCCACAAAACAAGACAACTACAAAGTTCTATAAACTGTCTCTTTTCTTATAGTTTCTCTATTTGTCAATATTTCCCTCAATCTTTTTGTTCAATGCATTTCGAGCCAGTTTAACCAGATTTTCTTTTTCCCTTTAACCATAGAAAACACACTGTGTGTACACACACACACACACACACACACACACACACACACACACACACACACACACACACACAC
>JAVQJL010075398.1:0-23686 GCA_036024295.1 Nannoperca obscura | reverse complement strand
TTTGAGCCAGGTTTGTTTGTTGGATGTTCTTAGGGTGACTCTAATGGTATGTTTTTGCGTTGGTTATATTTAATTGTGTATTCTGTGTTTTTTTTTTGCACCGAGGGATTGAGAGTAACTATATTTCAATCCTCTGTATGTCCTGTACATACTGTAGAATTGACAATAACACAAGGTGTACTGAAACACAGGTGGCAGGATATCAACAGAACTATCAACGCTCCATCACATCTAGGTCACTGCTCGTGTCATTCAAATTTGAAATTATTATCTTGGAAACTAGCCATGGGGCTGTGCAGTTTGTTTTTGCGTTTGCTTCAAATGCAGACTTATAAACATTGATGACTACATTCATTCATTCCAGGGTGCCAAATAACCCCCAAAAAAACTGTTAATCCAGAGAGTCCAGACTACAGTTAGAGCACTACAAAATAATTGTATTTACATATTTATATTATTTACTGACAAACCTCATAGGTGCAAACCTGCAGTTTATATAGTTAATAAATCTTGCCTCCAGCTAAAAACTGTTTCACTGTGGCATATCTCCATGTGTATACAAACAATGACATGCAATTTAATTTTATTCTACAAGAACATAACAGATAGGATTCATTGGTTATGTCACTCATCAAGTACCTGAGGCATTGGAGCCCTTTGCAGGGAAGGGTGTGTGTGTGTGTGTGTGTGTGTGTGTGTGTGTGAAAGCAAACAGACTCGTCTGTCTTTGTAGCCTACAGCCAGGCCCCACCATTAAATGTAATTTTCTGCTCTACCTGGCAACTCATGAACAGAGTCAGATATTTATTTGAACAGCACAACCACCAGTTCCCTATCCTGACCACACAGGAGTGCATCCCCCTGTGGTGATAGAGAGCACACCCTCCTTTAACAAAACAAAACAAAAGGTTTGAAAAACTAGCAATGTTCAGATCACAGCCAATTTGTTTGCAAACTCTTTTCAGTTGTTCCGGGTATCCAAATTGATCCGAGTGCCGCTCTCTCCCAGTCGGCTCCCACGGCCCACGTCAGTGATAAAAATAGAGACGGACACCGTGCTTTCAGAACTGAGTCTGAACTGCAGAAGATGCAGATGAAGAGACACAGACATACAGCATTGAGAAAGAAGACACTTCCATCCTGACATTCAGCTTCCTGGAATCTCTCCTTACATAACACTAAAGCTTTGATAGTCTTCCCACACTCAGTGGGCACAGCCGGCTTTCTTACAGCGCACAACTACACATGACTTCAGATCAGATAGGACTGCACTTTTTAGTAGCTTGTGTTTTCCCCCTTTTGTTATTTAGCCAATGTTATTGTGCACGGCCACATGCAACGAGCATGCAGGATGGGGTTCAAGGTTGGTGGGGACTAGAGGATAACGCAAGATACAGACAGACACTGTCATGATACGCGTAGCATAATAAGCAGAGAGATCGAGGAGCACTTCATAACAAACTACCTATTCTATTACATGAAAAGCAACAATTAGTCGATTAATATTTCTATTTCACTTTCTTAATCTTCTGTGGTAGTAAACTGAATATATTAGATTTATTAAACAATTATAAAAACACAGAATTGTTTCGCCTGAATAACCGTCTTATTGCATGCACTTTAACTGCCGAGGACTAAATTACACAATAACACCCACAGGCTTGTTTCCATTGTGATACTCTAAGACTTCGGATTTTGAAAGGTTCAGACAAAAAGCAATTTCAAACTGGGCTGGGGGAAATGGTGATGATTTTCAAAATGTTCTGACATTTTATAAACCAAAAGATTAAATCAATAAATAGTGTTTAGTGAAGTTTAGTGAATCAGATAAGTTCTACAAACGGTTGTTAAATCCCATTCATACCAAGTATTAGAATGTAAACCATGTCTGGCTTAAGAAAAAATAGCTTCAAGGTGCACAAGCACAGTTGAAATGGATCAGATCTTCCAGACAGCCTCAGGATAAGGTGATTGGATCACAGCCATTCATCTAGGTGAAAATGCAAAATGATAAATGTGTTTGCATCATTGAGAAAGTATCTGCCATGGGGCGAAAGCACTGTCACCTCTGCATCTGTTCTTTACTGGCTCTTCAGGAAATTGTACCCGGGAGACAACAAGGAACTTTGTTTTGTTTTTTTCAGTGTGGGGTTTACAGCAGCTGCCAAAACTGGCTCATCGTCATTGCTTTCAGATCTATCCAGAGAGCTACAGACCACAAAAACCAGTCCATGACAAAGAAAAAGTAACTTTAGTAACATGGCTTCTGGTGAGTCTGCGCCTCCAGTACCATATTTGGTTTGCTGTCACTAAAAAGGGACCCAACAACCACCCACCCACCCACCTTCTGCCTGCTTTGCATAGTGTATGCAAAAAGAAATGAGATTCCATCACACAGCATACAGAATGGACAAAATCAGACATTAAGTTTACATGCAAGGACAATGATCTAGTTCTTTTCCATCCACACAGCAGGTGTGGTTTGCATGTTAAATGACTGATTTGGGATTCTAGGAAATAGTTCTGTTCGCTTTGCTACGGTAAATATATTTGAAGCAAAATATTTAGTGCTGCAACTCATGATTCTTTTCATTGTCAATTGTCTGCAGATTATTTTATAGATTAATCGATAGAATTGTTTAGTAAATACAATGTCAGAAAACAGTGAAAATCCCCTTTGCAATTTGTTAAGACCCGATGTAATGTCTAAGCCTCAAAGCTATTCAGTTTACCATCACATAATACAAAAAAGCAGAACGTTCTCACAATTGAATCAATTAACATATAACTTCAGCTTTAATAACTAACATAAACCTTGATTTGATAACTGACCTCAACGTTTGTCTTCTCGTTGCTAGTCTTATTTTAAATCTGCTTATTTTATTGAATCGAGTATATAAATTGATTTTATAATAATTGAACCTAATCTGCATCTCTGGGGATGCAAATCTACTGTCGTGAACTCAATTAGTAACACACATGAACCACAAAACCCTTGAGAAAGAAATACTAGCTACAATGTGAGTTCTCACACACACCCACCTTTTTTAGAGATTATTGAAACCACGTGGGGTGCAAATCTCAGCTTCAAAACCACTAGTGTGGTTATAAAAGCCTTGTCAAATGCCAAATGTTTGCCAGAAAGTCTATGTCCTCACACACACGAAAACCAGGAAAAAGAAGACGTTTTTACAAGATGAGAGGGCATGTTTCCGATAAAACTCTTAGGGAGGAACAAAAACTGCCACTCAAAAAGTTACTGAAAAACATTTGTTAGTTAGCGGTTAGTGAGTGCTGCATGTCACAGGTAAGACTTCTCAGAAATTCTTGTCCTACTGTGTTTTAAAAGATTAATACAACAACATTTTAAGCGTGTGAATGTAAACAGTTAGTTAGACATCTTTAAATTACATTTTCTACCAATAATTCTGCACCTGCCATCTCATAAAATTAAATTTGTTTGGTTGGCTGTATAATCCAATCACAGCTACACCAAGTTTTTCTCCCTCCTCTTCAATACATAGCACAGAATGTGATGTGTGTGTCAAAAACAGATTTCAGGCAACCGCAGTGTATTTTAATCTTCATGTGTTAGATCACTGCCAACAACAAATAATCTTAGAGACTTGGGATGCTGTAATTTGGCTGAATATTTTACTAGCTCCCAACAATTAATTTAATATCTCCTCCTTACGACACTGTGGGACCACGCTACGTTTACTGAAAATATACTGCTCTCAAGTTCTCCCCTCTGAAATTCAGCTGTGTTGAAAATAACAAATCACTGCACACGTAGCACGCTCTGCCTTCCTGTTTACTCAAACTGTTACAGAGGGCAGAAAGTCTTTCCCCCTGAGATGCTGAGGCCTACATTTAGCAGAGGCCAGGAATAGGAGGTCCGGGGAGCGAAGAGCCTTCAAATTTCCATTCGAATATCTCTAGGTGGGTAGAATTTGGCACTGTGATTAGGATCGTTCCAGCCCACCCTCATTTTCCCTCCCACTGGCAGCACTTTCCGCCTGCCCCACTCTCTCTCTCTCTCTGTGGTATCCTTCGCTCTCCACGCTATAGCGCTAGTGTGTGTGCCGTTTCGTGTTGCCATGGCGACCACTCTAAACAGCTCCCTGGCTCGAGAAAGGCTGCCATCAGTAGCAGAGGCTGGACATTTCCAACAGACAGATGCTGTAACACACAAGCCTGGTCCAATACAGAAATGCTTCCGACGTCTGAAATACCTCAACATACGTTTTGTTCCGTTTTTTTGGACTCTCCAAAATCCAGCTGCTATCATTTGCTTGGCACTTGACCAGAAGTGCATGGACTGAAATACGCGCAGACCAGATGTCAGAACAACTGAGACGGTCACTGTCCAACTGGCACTCACACGCACAGCTGCTTTAGTTGCATGTCTGAACAGTGTCTTGCAGAACGTGACATGTACAAATGTGAAAGCACCAAAATGTATTTCATAAAATACTGTTAAAGTCAGTATTTAGAATGTAAAATAAAACTGAAAGAGGTTGGGAGGTTGACTTTTTAGTTTTATATCTCTTTCAATCTTTTTTTTTATTTTTATCTTTTACATGAGTTATGTGCTGCTGCTGCTGTTCACAGACAGAATCAGATAACTCCATCACTGCTGCTGCTTTCCACTGTCACAATTCAGCTCTCACTTGTAGGGGAAAAAACACTCCAGAGACCCCCAGCCCCACTGACCCACTTCCACCATCATAAAATATGAATGGTCTGTGTGAATAGTAAGCACGCACACACCTGCTTTCAGTGAGGACATGGGTCCAGCTCAATGCTGAACCACAGTGTAAAGAACCACAGCACAACTTTCCAGCCGGGATGGAAATCACAAAGCTTTATCGATGCACTGTACTTCTCTAAATTGTAGACCACTTTTGGCCATTTGGGAGTATATTAGAGAGCTTGTCTGTGTGTGTGTGTGTGTATTATGAGAAATTATTAGGTTACTCATTAATTCAAATGATTGTATTTCCATCTATTCCAGCACATATCTCCACCCTCGTGCATTAGCATTAGGAAACGTTACTTCCAGTTAATAAAACAGCTTCAATGGGAACAAAGGATTTTATTTTCCCCTGTATATTTATTTATATTTAATTTTATTTATTTAAGCTATATATTATTTCTAGGGGATAAAAACCCTAAAAAACATAATACTGCCGTAACTTGGACGACAGAAACATCACCTGTTTGTAAAGAGGCAAACCTATTTGTATCTAAGAGGCAACATTCATGATAAATTCATGCCATACGTTTTATTAATTTCAGTTCCAAGGGGAAAAACCTTTACATAACATTACATAAAAAGATGACATCATTTAAAATGCAAGAAATGTATGAATTCAATATGAAAGGAATGAAAAACACAACCTCTCAAATGAAAGGCTTGCCAAATGTATATGCATTATTTAAGAACCGTGAATTGAAAGTTAGTTGAAAGCTTCACGACACTGTAGGTTTAGCAAATCATAGTGTACGCACAATAAAAATAATCTTCAATACAACACAGATATTGATCAAACAACATGATCATACTTGTAAATCTTGCCTTCTATAAAAAGTAGGCAATGACAGAGTGAGAGAGTGACAGCAGCTGTGAGAAAGTCCACTAATAAAAAAAAAAAAAAAAAGTGTTAGCTTATACAGCTATTAATAAAAAGCATTTCCCTCAATAGTATTTACAATATGAATTGAATTAACACAAAGTGGGTGGTCCAAGTTGTAATGGTCTCTACCTGGTATATGGGAGGCGCCACAGAGCTTTGAGTGCAGATGAAAACAGAACCTGATTGGCTGGCCTCAAGGATTCAAGGATTCTTTATTGTCATACAAATCACACTCACATGCGAGTATGCGAAATTAAGTTCGGAGGTCCCGGTTAAAAGCCAATAAGGTAGGTAGGTAAATAAATAAATAAACACACACACACACAACATAAATAAAAAGAAAATAAATGAAAGGGCAGTAGCAGCAATGCTCCTCTTCCTCTTGGACCATTCAATGCCACAAAACTTGTCACTGCTCTTTTGAGTTTTGAGAACAGATGGGCCAACGGTTTTTGTCACCTGACCCTGTCTGTCTCTGAAGCGCTCTCTTGTACCCAGTGTAGGCCACAGACACATACAGATGCCCTCTAAAGCCTGTGCACAATCAGCTGTCAGACTCTATGGTGGGTTATTTCTGAACTTTGACCAAGCAGCAAATACAACATTTACATTCTGGCGGTTCTGCCATTTACTTATAGACTATAGACTGCGACAACGACATGTAACCGCCTTCAGTTAGCCGATTTAAATTTCATCAAGTTTGTTTCTCAGGAGAGCTGGGAATCATTAGCCGTTCAGCTGCAGCACACACGGGCTATAAAAGAACCCACAGATCGCTCAACTAGCTGGTCAAGAAGCATAAACTATTAGCTTAATCCTGGGATCAGGGCCATGGTTGTGACTGTGAGGGTCATTAATAGCTTCTCAGCTGACTGCATTCAAAAAGGAACACGATTAGCTTGTTCCAGACTTTCAGTCCACCTGGCAGATTCCTGCAGGGTGTCAAATGAGCTTTTGTACATTCATCTTACTTTTCCTCAGTCCACAGTGTGATTCATAATACGACTAGTTACCGAGACAGGATTTCTCAAGACTGGAATGCACTCTGTGTGGTTCAGAGGTGAACTGAAATCATGTGGATGTTAAGAGTTTGCATTCAGCATTCCTGCTCTGCTACATCTCAAGAGGAATATACCCGAGGTAAATTTCCACTGTCCTTCAGTGCCATTCCCAGCACTTATAAACTATAAGTGCTGATGCCATATAAAATATAGAATGCAACTAATACAACCGTCACATAATGTGACATAATTACTTGGAAGAGAGTGCCTCAACTTGTTCAGCTGGAAGTACTGCAATTTGTGCTTTGCATTTCTGCAAGACACGGCTATTAATCTAATGAGAGGTCTTTGTTCAAACTTGTTCATACTCTCACTTAAATGATGTGGAGGTCTTTGCTCCCCAAAGTCATGCAATAAAAGACTTGTTTCCCTAAAGTCAGAAAACGAGTTAACCACAGGCACAAGGGGATATTTAAAACTACACACCCAAATGCCTTTCTCTGATCTGAGAACTGCCGACATCAACGGTGACACCACTGACAGAGAACAACATTCCTCCACATGCACAGACCTTTCTGGTGAAGTGTTGACCACACCTATGGTATGATTTGGGATCATGAAACAATGAATGGATGACAAGAAAGATGGAGGAGGTTGGTGTTGCTAAAAAATTAAAAAGCCTCCAAAACTGGCCTTGTTGACTTTAACTTCTCAAATGCTCCATAATTCTACAATATAGTACAAGTCTAGGGTACATGCTGTTTTACCCTGTGCAAGGCTCCCCAATTCTCCACTAAATATAAAACACACACCAACTGACTCATGAGGCTGAGTCATCAAAACCACAACCGCAGGATTTCTTTAGAAAAAAATTTAAGTAAGTAACTGACTTACAAAACCTCTGAAAGTTAAAATGTATCAGTGTAAATACATTTAAACATGTGCTGAAATTGTATTTGTAGCTAATTTTCAACTTAACTGTATAACAGTGCTTGATTATCAACGCAAGCTACATCCCAAAAACATACAGTCAGCTCATTGCTCTTAAAAGGTTTTGTGTTTAAACGGGACACAGAAAACAGTAGTGCATGTAAAACACCTTCTGGCATAATTAATATTTCACTGTCATAATTACATGAGTAAACTGACAACAGTTTTTATAATAGCAACAAGGTTGGCAGCGCTCAATAGCAAACTGTTCAGGGAAAAACAAGACATGAGCAAACGGATTATGAAGGAGCTGGTTGACATAACACCTGCAATGCAAAGTCCTTAAAACTGATTCAAATGCAACAGCAGGGTCTGAAGGAGAATTTTGCTTCATTCTGCGTTAACCGTCTGAGCTGTGTGGAGTCACATATGACAGTGTGTAACTGGAATGCCAAAGGCCTGACGTTTTGATGCTGCAGCCAGCGTACCGCGGCACTGCACTGAGGTCTCACCTGAGAGAGTAGGTATAGCCGGTGTTGTCTGGAGCACACTGTGGCGGTGTATATGTGTGCAGTTGGGAAAAATCCATGGTCATTCTTCTTTGTTCAAACTGTGAGAGTCAGGATGCAAGGGGATAGGACTCTTTAGCCAAAGCGGACATGGTGAAGGGGGAATAACAAGCACAAACAAACTTCCACACACACACACAAAAACACATGCACTGCCTTTTTCAGCCTGTCTCTTGCAAACAAATTACTTCTGCTAATGAGCTCAAGTTCAACTTCTCATAACAGCATCTACACATTAAATTCAATACAGCACTGGTGAATTCCCTGCCTCCTCCCAAATCAATTCTAGCGCTATTTACTGGGCAGCTCTCCAAGAGAACACAACCACCAGTTACTGCTGCGCTGCACAGCCCTGTCAGAAAGCACCGCCCGGGCCCTAATGAGAGCTGCTGGACATTCTTTCTCCCCAGAAACACCAACAATGCGACTGTGGTTCTAACAGTAGACGAGAGTTGGCCGACCTCTTCCTGCATGTTGGCCCCGGCCGGTTGTTCACAGAGGCTACGGACGCCAGTGACGCTGTAATGAATGACTCGTCTCTTCTGGTCGGTCAAACAGGCGGCAACTGACAGGAAATGGCTGGTGGAGACAGGACAGAGAGAATGTCGAGCCTCTCTCCCGTTGCGTCGAGCAGACTCCTCACCGGGACAGCTACTCCCACAGTGACTTCTTGGTTAAGCTCCGCACACAGAAAGAGCAGTGTTATGAAAGCAAGTAAAACAGAGAGGGGTGGGGCTGAGCTTTAGGCAATGGGCGGGAAAGAACTGGTCACAGGGTTGAGCTTCTCATAGTGGAACTGGCATTATGTGAACAAGCTGCGCAAACACTGCTACCATAATACACTCAGTTGCCAGTTTATTAGGTATAACTAATGCAGTCTAATACCACAGTGTTGCAGTAACTCCTCCTTTCATGAGGGTATAAAGTTCAATTTGTGTGGAAACTGGTTTATGGTGTTGTTAAATTGTGTCGTGGTATACTGAAAGGTGTTAGTATTATTTTGTTCACCCCATTCATAGAAGTCAGTGAAGGCTAAATCAGTGGTTTCCAACCTGGGGGTTGAGCCTCTTCAAAGGGTCACAAGATAAATCTGAAGGGTCGTGAGATGATTAATGGGTTATTATAATATATATATATTTTCTTTTTTTTTTACTTTTCTCTTAGTTTAGGGGATGATTGATTTGATTTGTGCATAAAGGGGTCCCAGCCCAAAACAAAGTTGGGAACCACTGGGCTAATAGAAATACCTCTCTGTATAATGCAATACAATTCAGCAGCACCAAAATGAGAACATTATAACCTTCGTGAAGGTAAACTGGCAAATGAGTAACCATGCTGCATACAACTCTACCCATGTGACCAAAACTTCCTTATTTATCTTAAGCAGGGGAACTGCTACTCCAACGTCTACCCAGCTATTCAACCAAAACAGAGAGATGATGAAAAATGCAGGGAGGCAAATAAAAACAGATGGCTTTCCCTAAAATCCACCACCAAAATCTCAACCCATAATCTTAATCATGTTTCAAATCCGCATCCAAGTCTCCAAGCCGAAAAGAGGGATAAACGGAAACAAATATCCAAAAGCCAAAGGGACTACTTTAATTCAACCAGGATTAGTTTGGGGGATTGTTTTGGTTTTTTTTTTAAACTTGTCAACTGGTGCAATGGATGGTGATGCAAGCACTAAATGTGGGCATTCCTATCAAATACCAACCTCCTACATCAACTGAGAGTAAAGGAGAGCGTGGTGTTCCCGTCTCCCCATCAACCTCACTGAACTGTTTAGCCTGACCTCAGGTGCTCTTAATCAAAGCGCAATTTATGTTCTGCAGCTCTTCTCTTATTGTTTGACTGAATCTCCTGCGACATATTACAGCATTTCATCCTCGAGCTCAGAATCCAAGAGACAGGTTGAACAATAACAGAGCCACAGACGCCCGCCTGCAATCTTAAAAACATGCTACACAGCGACACCTTTCTCCTCGCACGTTTGTTTTGCTGGCTCCTTTACGCAAACCGCCTGCGACCAAAAGGGTCCACCTACGGTCAAAACGCATACTTAGTTTAAGAATAACTGCAGATAGTGCCCGGCCAAAATGACACATAAGCCCAGTTGCCCAATGCTAAATATAGACGCCATGTATTTAAACAACGCAGTCGCGAGCGACAGCGCTTGACTTACAGGCATGAGCAACGACGCACTATTCCCCAAATTTCTTGTCACGCGCGTTCATTTAACGTCCATCAGTCACAACACGCACTCGTCGGCCACTCGTATTCACGAATAACACATTTAACTGCGATAATGTCGCAGATGTGTAAAAAAGAAAAAAAAAATCACCCGAAAAAATAAGGCCTGATATCGCGTTAGTTGCGGGTAAAGGAGCTCAGCAAGACAAAATATATCTGCATAATACGAAATGTCACCTTTGCAAATGAAAAGTGCCGCTACATTAACGCATAGGATGTCATTTATAGTAGTATGTCAACTTGCCCGCGTGGTTAGAGTCCATATGTTGTTATTCTTTCAGAGCGTAATCCAAAGGGAAAAGGTCCACGCATTACTGTCACGAAAGATGCGCAAACTTCTGCCAGCATCCCGACGCGCGGGACCTCAAGGGGTTATTTATCACTGCGGACCCACAGATCCTTAACGCTATTTGTCCAGTTTAAAAAACAAAACAAAAACACACAAAAGTTTGCAAGTAGCTTGAGAGTGTTATGCTAGTGCACAACAAGCAAATTTCCAAAATGGCTTCCCAGGCGTAACAAAGCCAGAATGATCACCGCCGAGCTGATCCTCCCACTCCCAGACCCTCTATTGTCGGCCAGGGCGCACACTTTGAATCTATTGGAGGACAGCAGCACCGGTGCAACGGCGTGAGCCGGGCTGCTGCTGGGAGCTGCGCGCACTGAGACGGGTCGCACGGTTGTTTGAGTTGACACTGAACCACTGGAGGAGATCTCGATTGAAACGGAAGGACCCCACATCCCATCTGCCACCAAAACAACCTTAGACACATTCCTGGCGGCATCACTGGCCCCTCATTTATCATGGAACCAAGTGCAATATCAAAGTTGGCGTGTGAGTCCTATTCTGCCATACCTAATTGCAGGAAGACAATCAGGGTTGTTGTTTTTTTTAATCTAGAGGTTATGCGTCCAAATCCCCATAAAGCAACCCTAATCCCAGACATTTTTGGACGGGACAAAGGAAAGTTTATTTTAAAAAAAAGGAGAAAAAAAATTCAATCATTTGAATTTTACATATTTTGTTAAATAACAGTTAAATTACATATATACATATATTATAAAATCCCTACATGAAGGAAATGCTGTCTCAAAACCCGTAAAACACCCGGCAAGTTTCCAGTGAAAAAACTATTAAATACTATAATTTTGTGTGAAAAAGATACAAGAAAATCTTTCAGGACCTTGAATGCTCCATAATGTCACATTCATGAGGGGGCAATTTTGCATTGCAAGTTTTCTTTTGATACTTTAAGTACATTTTACTGGTAATAGCTATGTACTTTTACTCAAGCAGAATTCCAAATGCAGGACTTTCACTCGTGGTATTTTTTGCCCTGTGGTATTGCTACTTTTACTTAAGTGAAGTATCTGAGTTCTTCTACCACCAGTGGTAAAAACACTGTCAGAGTTGTCACCATATGCCATATAAAATACATAAGAGTATTCTATTACTATTCTATTATTATTGATATATGATATATGTGTTAGCAAGGGTGGCATACAATTAATTTGTAACAACATTAAGTGGACGCTGCTTTCCAATTGACCTTTGACCTCTCTGCAGCTGATCAGCTGAAGCAGGAAATCTTCCACAGAGATATATAGAATATTATTGATATCAAAATATGAAACCTATTATTCAACTGATGAGACCATACAAGGTCTTGGGCGAGGCGCCATCTGCTGGACAGCAGCCTGCACACACAATTTAGATGGATTGGATCCAAGATCAAGGGAACTTCTGAACTTCCTCAGATGGAGGGCTATGCCTCTTGCAAAGAATAAACAACACCATTGTTCACACCCAGTTTCAGCCTAGATAAGAACTCTATAAAAACTTTATTTTAATATCTCTCGTTTCAGATGTGCAGCACCCAGTGGTGGAGGAAGCATGCAGATCCTTTAGGTTACTTAAAGTAAAAATTAAGATAATGTATTAATAATTTATTACATAGCCTAATAATAGTCCATTTAAACTATTATTAGGCTATTTAAATTAAATCTTACTTAACTGAAAGTACTAGAAAAATGCCCCTTTGCTGGCATATTAGTATGTATTTCATCATTAAGATGGATTAATCAATGAGTAAGAAAAATATTACTTCTGTATGACAGGTGAAGCTAGTTAGATGGTTCAGTTGTTAAGGGTTGGGCCCCTACAACAGGTCACAAGATAAATCGGAGGTCATAGAATAATTGACGGGAGAGGAAAGAAGCGAAAAACAAAGCTCTGTAGTAACTTGTGGGTCTTATTTGCATGGAACTATGTGAAGTGTTTACAGGGGGAAATTCCTCTTTGGTGGAACTGCTAACAATTTATAGACATCTGAAATGTGACTGGGTTCCCAACAAGACACTGCTTTCTTGTAAAAAAGGGTCACAAGCCAAACTAGCTGGAAACCACTAGTGTAATCTTTACCAATTTAATGTAGCTGTAAGGAGTGAAACGTACCCTACAGTTCCCTCTGGATTGCAGTGGTGTGGAAGCATATAGCACGAAATGGAAAATACTCAAGTGAAGTTCAAGTACCTCAAAATATTTGAGTACTTTCCACCTATGGCAATACCCACGTGTCTGGGACAGCCTAGGACCAGGGAAAACACCATGCACATGCTGACTTACAAAGCCCCGTTTTGTTTAGTGAGACAAGCCAGTACTGCTGTTGTAATCACAGTTTACACATACGCCCGGGTACAGACAAAAAGAAAATATATAGCCTACATACGGAAGTGTAAGTGTAGGCTACAGGGTTGAGCTTTCCAAGGACACTTTACACCTTTGCTGGTGTGAAGTTCAAGGAAACAGCCTCAACAGGTAGGAGGTAGTTATTAAAATGTGCTTTATTGCAAGGCAATATATAAGCCTTTCGATTACTGTAGTTGGAGAAAGTGGTATGTTCAACTAATCCATCGGTAGTGACCGTACAAGACATTAGCCTAGCTAAGGATAACGCCCGCAAAGTTAAGACTGGAGATAAACTGTAGCCTCCCGTGACAGCTCGCACACGTGAAATTAAGTTACATAATTCATTCATTCAGAAGTTGGACTACTCACACGTTGACTCCGACACTGCAAGCTGTGAAACGGGTTTATATTGTAATATCGTGTTACAGCCAAGTCGTTGAAGCTTCCCAAACAGCAGCGCATTTAGTCCCCTGTCAGGAGGACCTTCCTCCAACGTTTGCCTTTCCCGCACACGGTCATACTTTCCGTTGCTACGCCGGCGTAAACCCGTAAACCCATATATGGTCATTTTTACCATATCTGGGTTCTGCCAAAAGGCATTCAAAACTAGCTTTCGATAACAGCATCACTTAGTGGCCGCTAACAGAAACAACAACTAACAGTGAATACATTCTACAACTAAAAACTACTACTACTACTACTACTACTAATAATAATAATAATAATAATAATAGAATATAAACAGTCTCCTAACTTATCTTTCACATGAAGTTCGACTAAGATAGGAAGATATGAATAATATTGATTCTCTTTATGCACAAAATTATTACTTTAACCTTTTTGCATACAAATCTTTTCTGTGTTGTTTTAAATATCTCTTCCTTGTGATCTTCTCTTTTCCCTCCTATTGTTAAAACGTTCTCCTGTAATGTTTTACATGACGTGTCAAGGCCAATGTGAAATTTAAGTTCACAGTACCTTGAGTGTGAAATATCTTTAGTCAGAGAAAACCTGAAAAACTGGACGCCTGTCATTTCTGGAATGATGGTGATATGATCCCATAGTCCTTCAGATCACATTGTGTGAAAGAGAAGATGATTTAGCTTGAGCGCTGTTGACTGCTTTGTCTCAGTGTGTAAAGAGCTGTTAGTTAACAATGTGTCCACAGTCACGACTTGAAGATCTTAATTTTTGTGATGTTTATGTGCTTCCTTCTTTCTGTGCAGCCTGATGACACGGAATGCTGTAAATAAATTAAACACCACATTCTTCTTACATGGTTTCCTCAGTCATAATAGTATTTGTAGTTTTGTATTGGTTTGTGTTGGATATTGGCTGCAGCCTGTTGCCTGTTTTCCCTTTTAACAGACGCCTATTGTGAGAGTTGTCTCACAACAGCACGAGGTATGGTAAGTATGGTGGACAACTATTCAGCTTGCCAGAGCAGGAAGCAATGGTTTAAAATGATACACACTAATTTATCACCAAAGTGACATTTAGTCACAGTTCCATATATGACTTTGGATTATTTTAAGACATAGAAAGTAGATAAAAGCATACTGCCTTCCAGAGATTGAGAAAGCCATGAAGAAAGCCACAGATGAAAGCAGGTCCTACAAATATGATCAGGTCTCTGAGGGCAAAATGACATCCTCCTGCATGCACTTGTTAGGTAAGATCAAGATGAAAAAACTATGGATTTGCATATTTTTTTCACTCTAATTAATCATTTATTATTGAGTACCCATCCAGATTCTCATTATGACAAGTTCCATGTAGCTTTGGTGAATAAAGAACCAAAGCATCTGGATATAGTCCTATATGAGCAGTCCAGAGCATGTGTAGGGGTGAACGCCACTCTTTCGAGGTAGGCCATGGGTATAATTGGGAAATGCATAAACATTAATATCCATCTAATTAGACCAAATTGCTCTTATGAGAACTAACATTGTTTAACTTTTGTGACAAGGTTAAAAAGTAGTATATATAGTAGTATATTAAGAGTCTATTGGTGTATACTGTGTGTGTGTGTGTGTGTGTGTGTGTGTGTGTATGTGTGTGATATATAAAGTATCTATTTGGAATCTTTTCTAAAATAATTTGCCTTTGTTATGTGACAGGGCAGTAGTGTAGTTAAAGGATCTTTTGGTCCATTTGCCAAACAAGTACAAATTAAAATGAGCACAACCTGGCAACAGGGGCACAGGCTGATTTACCTGATAGAGGTCTCTGGAACAAACCTTTTCTACTGGGCCCTAAAACCCTCCTTCAAACCTACCTGTAATGTGTGTGTATATACCCTGTCTGCACCAAGTTCTACACACAGCATACATCACATGGGATCTTCACTATTTGCCCAGAGACACTGAGTACCTTGTGCATGAATAATACTACACAGTTGTCTGTATGACGCTTAGTTTGTGGTCATTTAATTAAACGCACCTTTATTTATGAATTTGTGTCACGTGACCACAATATGATATTAAAACAATAAAGATCTAAAATATTTATTTTGACGCCAAGCCCTTCTACAAGACAAGGCCACAAAATTTCCTAATAACCCAATTGATGTTTTAACATTGATAACATTGTACCTTGGACAGCTCCCTCATCCGTGGTGGTCCCAGAATCAGCACATTGGTAGACAATTTTCTAAAATGATCCACCTGAGCTTAACAGGACATCAGGAGAATGCTGCAGACTGTAAGCTGGTCTACTGAGAGTCTGGAACTGTCATCACACAGCGACCATTTCTATACTGTGATATAGACGCCCCATAACAAATAACAGTTTTTTATTTTGTTCAAAAAATGTAATGTAATGTATTGTAAATTTGGGAATTTTTGAATATGCACTAATAAAGCACAATATCAACTGGTAAAAGGGCCGTAATGTGCACCTGCTTTGTTTCCTAGGGGTCCTATGTCAAAATCTAAATTTAGTACAATTATTTCAGCTTAAGATGTGCATACATGGAGCAAATTCCTAAACTAATTTGTGTTTCATCAGATTTCCACCCAGCAAAACTGAGGCCGTGTAAAATTCCAGGAAAGGAATACTGTACACGATGCACAGAGAGTGGGAAGAAAAGGAGTTAATAGGGGCCCAGCATGCTCATTCTTATCATTCTATTCTTTTAATCTGTCATAAATAGGTGAATTTAGATGGAAAATCAGAGGTAATTGTTCGACAAAGGTCTCGTTCCATTTTTCCTCACAGTCTCCCCCTTTAGTTTCTACATCTGGTTGACATCTCTCTCCCGTCATGAGTCATTCTATAAACATACCATACAAGACTCATTCATTTATTTCATTTTTATTTATTTCTTGGCGCGTGAGTGAAATGTTCGACGATGGAGTCTCCCGAGAAGGCAACGCGGACAGGTCGCGTGGACCGTATTGGAACGCGGCCGACGTGCTGTTGCTAGGAGGCGCTGTTGGAGCCCGGAAGAGTTGAAAATAACGATGATGGGCGACCCGTGATTGAGAGGAGAAATACGGGGCTCACGTTGTTATTTCCCCGGCGACATTTGCGCGTGTCCAACAGTCGCCGCCGGGAGAGAGGAAAAGGAGATATTACTTTTTTTCCATTGTGAAGGTAAGAAGGGGCTAACGAGCAGCACGGGTGTAACGTTATCAACTGTCATTCTGTCAGAGCACATCTGCACTGAAACGTCTCTATGGCTTTAAAAAATGCCATACATCTCTTAGGTTATACCTTTAATACGGCCGGTATCAAGCTTGCTCTGTAATAGCTGCATGCAACAAAGACAACCGTTCCCACCTCTCATGTTCTGTCATTAGGCTGTAATCAATCAGCGTGGGGGTGGCTAACGTTACTGTAATTGGGCGACTGAAGACCATAGGTTACTGGCAGCATCGTAAGGACTCCAGGTGGAATTACCTGACGGTACCTACCGAGGGACGGCCATTGACGCTATAGAAATATAATAATAATATAGTGTCACTAATTAAAAAGCAGTTTTCACTGAAATTATGTTTTAATTGCATCCATACGATGGCTGCGCGCGCATGCTAACGCCATGTGTTACACTACCTGTCTGTGAGGGATCTGTACAGTCAATTTGCTGACAGACATTTCAGAAATAGAAACGGCATTGATCAGACCAACGATTCCATATGCATTTCCAGGAGACACGGAAATGAAACTGTTCTGATAGAAAAGAATGGCAGGAATGTGATGAGTGTGATAAAAACCACTAAAGGCAGACAGACCCTCTTTTGTTGTAGGCTCTTCTACTTATCCCAGATGGTTCCCTCGACTGATCCACACCCATTGCAGTGTGTAAACTCTGCAGTCTCCATTTAATTTCACAGCTGGGTGACGAGGCTACATGGTGAGGGTTTCCTGTCCAGAGTGTGGATGTGTGGGTGTCCAGAGATGGAAACCTATGAGGAGTTCTGTCTGCGGAGTTTGGCCATACTGCAGGAGGAGGGGAAATTCAAGAAGACGACATGTGAGCCACTGTGGTCCCCGAAGGCTCGCTCTGTCATCTGCTTCCATGGAAGAGCTGTGCTATCGCCTCTGGTAAGGAAGAAACAAACGGACATGGAATCTTAAGAAACACAAGATGTGGCTAAACCAATTAAAGTGTCCTCATCCAAAGTAGACAAAAAACATAGCTCATGGATGTTTTGAGAGGTTTGCAGATGGCTAGAGATGGTGGCAAAGAAATTATTAACATCATTTTAATGACAAAATGTTTGGTTGGTTTCCCTAGAGAGTCTGTATATCTGTCCTGCTGTTGCTGTGTGTTTGTATCTCTATTCTCCCTAGTAACAGAAAACGGTGGTGGCACTTTCAGTTACAGTAACAATGTGAAGGATGTTATGATACGAATCGCAGGCATGAAACGCAGATGGGGACAGAGATACACAATAACACGGTTTAAATGAAATTAAAAAGGTAACATTTAGGGGGAAAACACTTCTTGAGACCTGCACAATATGTTTGAAACACGTGGGCCGACTAGACCCAATTAGATCAGCAGTTGGCAGGGGAAAGAGAGAGGAGATAATTGATGATGAGGAACATCAAGGCTGTTTGATGTTAGTCAGGAGAATCCATCTGCTGGTGACTGCTGACAAAACGAGTTTTCAGGGACAGCCACGTGATGGAGAGCCCAGTGTGAGGTATAAGATTTCTCTTCCATTCAAACAAAGGAGACAAACATGTAGTGGAAGAAGCGTGACTGTGTTATCAGTAATAACTAAACAGAAATCACAAACAAACCTCATTAAATCGATTTTGAGCATCGGAAACCTCGTCATAACAACGCTTGCTTTAGTCTCTTCAAGGTGAATTATGTACCAGTAGTAGCTCAATCAGTGATCTCAATCAGTTTTGAATCAGTGTTAAAAAATAGTGTGGATCTTCTTTTTCCAGTTGAGTGGCGAGCAGCGCAGTGAGATGTGTGACTACAGACGGAGGGCGGTCCAGCTAGAGGTGAACAGGCAAAACCAGCGGAGGAACAACCTTTTGGCCCGGGTTCAGGACATACTGGAGCAAGCTCAGGTCAGTAGCACGGTATGGTCCTGGTCGCAGGCCTTGGCGTGGTCTGGATTAGGATCCAGTGGAAAATGGGACACGCATTTGTGAAATCAATGTGTTATTGTGCAATGAAATGAATTAGTAAAATCAGTTAATGCCATATAAAATGTAGGTAATATGCCTCATCCAAATGCTTATGACAGTCATACAACACATATTTCACTAATCTGTTCTCTCAGAAAAGAAAACATTAAGCCGCTTTATTTGTATCTTTTAAAAAACACTTCATCTAAAATTCTCAAATATGCCCATATCTGAAATAGGTCTGTGTGTCAGTCCCACTATATAGCACAAAACTGAGTTACAGTCTTGTCCCAGAATCTCTTGTGATATTTGCAGACTTGAATACACAGTATCTGACTCAGCACTGTCTCAGGCAGGCTGTGCTATTTTTACCTCATGATGGCCTTTTTTTTATCATCTCAATAAAATGTGGTCTTTTAATAATACATTTGGACCACAAACAAAAGTATGTATATGTATTTTTACTGAATAAACAATAACAATCCAGACTGAGGTATCTTTTAAAGGGATCTGGATATACATCAAGTTTCAGGTGATGACAGGTGTAGAAATGGCACTGAAGCATTCAGTGTCTTCGTTAAGATTAATGTTAGGTTTGCTTGTTGGAAGTGGGCCACGTTAGGATTGCTTTATCTTTACAAATTGGATTATTCTAGTCTGAATTTGCATAACTTACTTTACAGGTGAAGTTTTGTTTTGTTTCCCTTTTAATTGTTTGTATGTCTGTGATGAATGACCTACTTTAAAGAAGAAATAGTGCATATAATACCGTCAGCTGGTCTTATTTATTGTTGTCTTATATTGGTTTTGATTTGACCAATTATTTAATGATTGGTCATCATTACTTATTATCTCTGCACAGACGCATGAAGTACAGAGTGAGGAGGTTGAGAAGCTGCCAGTTTCTAAATCCGCGACAGTCACTGGCTACACACTGGTCACTGACTCTCCTGGACTTCCCAGAGACTCTGGATTTGGGCCTCAGATAAATGATCAGCCTGCCACTCCATGCTCCGAGACCCCCATCCACAATGGCTACAAGGCAGTGGAGGAATTGATGGTGGAGAGGGAAGAGATAAGTGAGGAAGAGGAGGAGGAGGAGGAGGAGGAGGAGGACATTAGTTTGGACAGCCTTCTTAGGAGATCAAGGGAGTATGTGAAGAGAGAGCAGAGTCAGCAGGGGCCAAAAGTTGTTCACGCTGTCACCAGGACTCCCCCAACTGAAGCTGTCTCTGACAAAGAGAATAAAAGCTGCAGTCCCATGGGGGACACGGGTATTGAGTTTGGATTCAGTCTCCACCACAGCCCTATTGGCCCACCTCAGACTCCAATCCAGCATCAAACTCTGTATGGCCCTGGTCCCCAACAGTCTGGCTGCCTCTCACCTAGTCTACCTGACCGGTATGCTCGTCTCCCCAGTCCAGATTCCAGTATTAGTCCCCGTGCACAGAGACGCAGACCACGCCCAGTTTCTACAGGGAACATCCATATTTCGTTCCCTGTCGGTCCTTCAGACCTTGTCCCCCGAAGCCCAGGAAGGTCAGGGGAAGGTGCTGGCATGGTAGATTGGGGAGAAGCTCTCTCAGGGCCCACGTCTTTCGATCACTGGGGCTCTGGGGGAAGTGTTACCAGGGTTGGCAATCGTCGATCCAGCCACTGTGGTACCAGTCCGGTGCAGGAGACCTGTAGCCCCGTTAGTGCCTCAGGGCCAAGCCCGAAGGGACACCATGACCATCTGGCTGGAGGATTTCGCCGGCGCTGCCACACCCTGGACAGCCAGCTGCATGCCCACCACTCTGGACTTGAGCACATAGACCGCAGCCAGGAGAGGGTTCCTCGCTTCATGGCAGGAGTTACACGGTTGGCTCCAAGTAGGCGCTCTCCTGCAGCCCCCTTAAACCAGTCGTATGAGGTAGATAATCCCTCACCGTCTCTGCTGAGGCCCCGCACGACTCCTGACTTGGCTCAGGTTACACTCAGGATGGAGCCTGACAACCCTCAGGGGACAAACAATGGAAGGATCACACCAACTGTCCTCAGAAATGCAGCGGAGGCAGAGGCCAGCAAGACAGGTAAGTCTCTCTGGAACAGATCCAGTAATGCACACTATGTTTACTAAAATGAACACTGCTGATTTTAAGGTTAAACGTTGTACGACAGAGAGGCAGCGGAAGTGGAGGAAACGGATAAAACCGTAAAAAGATCAATTGTTTTATGCATATTTATTTGTGCACGTCTACAGAGGAGACCCAGAGGAGAGCACAGGCTCTGGAGGACATGCAAAGGCGTCTGGAGGAGGAGCATGCTGTGCAGATGTCGCTGCTCCTGGCTGAGCAGGAGAAAGAGCAACAGCGCCTCTGTCTGGTCAGCACATGGAATCACACATTGTCTATTCAAAAAAAAGTGTAGCAGTTTTTGATCTGTTATTAACAATATATTTTGTTGTTTGGTAGTAATGCAGAAATGTGAATTTCTCTCTTTTGCTTGTATGTGTGTTTGAACATTAATGTGTGTGTGTGAGGTTGTGAACAAGAATAAAATCAAAGTACTGAAGTGTTTGTACTGTATACATGTGTTTAGGAGCTGGAGGAGACAGAGAGAAGACTGAAAGAGCGGGGTTATGTGCGACCCTTGAGTGGGGATGCTTGTGAGTGGAGTTGCAGGTCTGTGAGTGACATCTGTCCTGTTGGGAGCTCCTCCTGCCCGGGACTAAGTCCCGCCCACACACCATCTGAGCGATCACCTGGACACAGTATAGGTACCAATTCACTTATTACTGTGTTGGAGTTTGTAGAACATTGGTGACAAAGGACCGCATGCTCAGAGATAGAAGAGTATTGTAGTTCATTAACTCTGGAGGATTTTCTCTCCTAATTCTTTCTTTAATTCCACCATTTGATTCTTCATTAAACAATTAAACAAGATACACTGGCACCATCAAAGCTCCACAGATAAAATACAACATTTTTATTTTGTAGGCATTTAACAATTACAGTTCCCCTGAAACCTCATCAGAGCTATAGATGTTGAATGCTAACAAAGTAGTAAAACAAGATACTTTGAAAGGGCAGCAGGACTTTCGTTGTCTACTCTTTATCACTGCCAAGTAATTAAAAGTTACAGATAGATGAAAAGTGAGTGTACTTGATTGAAGTTAAGGATGGGACAATAATGGTTATAGTTACATATGGGTAAAGAATATGTTTTTGTTTTGTTATTATAGCAAGAGGAACATAGTAAAAGAGAATGTAAACCATCAATTTTACATTAAGGACGTTTTTTTTTTAATGATAGAGATATTATTGAAAACAGATGTTTTTGAAAAGGTAATTATACAAAAAGAAATGATATTGCCACATGCCTAACTGCAGTAATGGCATTCTCTTGTAATTTACAGACTTGGTGTCTTGTTCCCAGGAATTTCTTAGTTAAACAACAGCAACTGCTAAAAAGCCTGTGCAGTTCATATGTCACCATTTCCAGCTGTACGTTTTAATTGCAGGTGTCTGTTTGTTTCTTTCTCCAGGTTTTCCCAGCTCTGTAAGTTCCAGTGTGTCATCCCCCACTGTCCAGTCTCCCGTCTTTCTATGGGGGCCCACATGGGCAGTTAGCAAACCTCGCGCGAGGCTAAGTTTGGTGGGTATGCCCAAGTAGACAAGAGGGTGTGTGTTTGTACAATAGATTGATTGATTTCTCAAATCCTCTCTGTGTTCCCATCTTCTTGCGTCCTTGTCGTGGTCTCCTCCAGGTTCTGACTGCAGAGCAGCAGAGAGCGTTCTGTCGAATTGGCGCCATCATTCGCGGCTTTCTCACGCGCAGACTGCTCAAGACCGAGAAGGTCAAACACCTGTGCCAGACCATAGTGGTGAGATTACACGCTCAAAAAACACACACTAAAATGTGAACAACCATTCGAAAAAAACACAGTGAGAATTATTGAATAAATTCATCGTCAAGCTAGTGACTGGGGAAATGTTTATGAATGTGTGCTGTATATGTGTGTGCTTAGGATACACAGGAGTTCATCCGTTCGTTCCAGACTGAAGCTCCACAGAAGAGAGGCACCTACTCAGCACAAGATCGCTCCCTGCAGGAGAGAGTTAGAGCCCAGGTATGAATGTGTAGTTACCTTCTATGGACAGCAGAGGTCCATCTTTCTTTGTGTTTACGCATGCATCTTTTGTCCCTCAGTTACGGGCAGCCCTTTATGACGTCCATGACATCTTCTTTGAAATGCCTCTGGGGGATCGATTGGCATTGCTGCAGCAGGACAGGGAGCTCCGAGCAGAGAGGAAGCTAAGAGACATGGTAACCTGAAAATACAGGCATGTAATCAATCACGTAGCCATGCAGAATGAGAGGAAGGTGATTTGTTGCTCCTCTTTCAAAGGAAGACCGAAAAGGAAAGTTCAGACATCTTTTCACTCTTTTATCTCTCAGTATGAACTTTAACTCTAAGGCAAGTTCATCTTTTTGGGGAATGTTTATTGAGGAATAAATGAGGACATTCATTACTTTTTTATTTATGATTTGTAGTGTTTTTTCTGCCAGCTACATATGCTTAGATGAATAATAATTGGTAAAATAATCATGAGGAGCTTTATTTCTATAGTATCTTGATCATCAGATTTACTAAGTTACTCACAGTGAAGCCTATAACACGCTTTGTATCATGCTGTCGATGTCAGTACTTCTATCATAAACTATGTGCTTAACTTAATGTGTCGAAAGGAAAAGGCCAAGTGCCCCAAGGACAGAGCGGTTCTTTCTGCTGCCACACAGAGGACTATGGACAGGAAAAAGAGGTAAGACAGCCTTACATAACATGTGGGATCTGGTTTAGATGTAACATAGATGCATGTTTTTAATGATGAGATCCAGCAGCCCTCAGTGTTTTAATTGTGTGTATTTTCCTCAGGGTTGGTGAATCCCCAGCACAGGCTAGGATGATGCAGCAGAAACCAAAGAGTCCTACCAACAGGTGCCAAACACAGCTGTGAGAATTTCCAC
>JAVQJL010075395.1:0-43213 GCA_036024295.1 Nannoperca obscura | reverse complement strand
TCTTGACTCTATTTTCTATTCATTTCACAACGTATGGTGGTGAATAAGTGTGACTTTTCATGGAAAACACAAAATTGTTTGGGTGACCCCAAACTTTTGAACGGTAGTGTATATCCTATCACTAGAAAACAGAGTTATATGAAAGGGATTTATGACCTGTACAACATAACTTCAGAATAGAGATTTTCCCTTATTCTAAAAGTTGTAAGCAACCAGGCTGCCACTACTGTCCATCAGACAACATGACTTCTTCCACGCGTACATTCCTGATTTTACTTTCACCCAACATTTCATTAAGTCGTGTTATCGGAGCCACTGTGAATCCGCAATTATTAAAAAATTTACACTTAAGCAGGAAAGCTTTCATTCTGAAGCAGGAACAGAACATGTAATCTTAAATTACTAAGGCTAGTGATCATGCAAACTCATTGCTTGACAAATGATAGCCTAAACCACGATCCTGAGATTTTTCTGCACTTTTTTGTCAGACTAACTGTTTAGACGCTTATCCTTGGTGCTCATGTTACCGCACGGCATTACTGAAAACTATGTTGCCACAAGGAAATGCATTTACAACTTCGTCATCCAGTTCTTCCAGTTTCACTTTTAATTCAAAGCTAGCAACAATGTTCCAAAGTCCAACCTATTGTAACAACAGAAACATTTAACATCGATTTTGAAGACACTAGGAAACACAATAATTACTAATAAGCACATGTAACACTTTGGGCACATTACCAATGGCAAGCATACCACAGTAGTAAGTGTAGTCTAGTAGGTGTGACCAAGGGCCGCCATCATAACGTCACCAGCTGACATGATGGAGGTGGTTTCGTCTAACTGGAATAACCAACCAAACCTGAATATCACGATCTCTATTGGACAAACACAGCACATTCCCCACTTGTCAAACCGAAAATAATACACCCCCTTATAGAAAACGACTATTGAATACACTGTGTAAAACATATTTAGGTGTAAAAAATATTTAGGGATAATTTGAGGATTGACCCACATAAATTCTATTTACAACAACTATCCTCTATTACTAAATTCATGTTTTGTTTTTAAAAAGACATGCAATAACATGGTGCATGTGTGGAAAGGTAGAGGTTGCCTCCTGATGAAAGTATATATGCTCAAGACTGACCCAGCTTTCAATAAATACTGGGGGAATGCTTCATTTAAGATTCACAAATATATAATATAACAACATATCTTAAGCTAATGTTTATCCAAAGTGGTCTACAGGGACCTCAACTGAGAGTGAGTGAAGGGGGACCCAGAAATGATGAATAGTTATCATCACCTTAGTAACAGTAATGATAGTAAAACACAACCTACAACAAAAATATTCTCAAAATGGGCCAGCTTTTGATCAAGTGTATCATGGCATCTCTGACATGTTAAAAAGGGATTCCTTGGCAGAAGTTGTGCCTCAGAGGCAGGGTCGGTTTTAGACCCATGAGGATTTCCTGCCACAGTTTTAATAAACTATTAAGGCTGGGACTCTACATATCAACAGGTAGCTGTGAACATAGCTGGGTGACTTATCAGGAGACAGCGTAACAGTAACGGCCAGTGTGAGTTAGATTATTTTGAACCTAGCAAGGTAGAAACAGCACGGCTGTGTCTCTTGGTGTACATTTCAGAATAAGTCCCAAACACACACACCCGCGCGTGCGCGTGCACATACAACCACCATTAAGCAAACCATATTACTACTACTACTACCATCAATAGTCTAGAAAGTTTAATAGCTTCAAAACATTTACCCACTTTCCATGTTTTAGCTAATGTGTGCCTTTCAGTTGATCACAACCACTGCATTGCATACGGTAAGCAGCATTGTGGTGGAACAAAACAACTTCTTCACACTTGTATTTTATCCGGCCAGGTACCCACCTTATTTAAAGCTTTGGAGGACATTTTACAATCCTATTCCGTTTCAAAAGTGGCAGGTTAAAAGTTGTTGGAGTCTTTGTTTTGATAATCACTTGGGTGCGTGCGCTATTTTCCTTCCAATTGAATTTTCGCCCAGCTGCCGCCACGCCGGGCTACGCTGTTATTTTATTTTATCCAGGACGACGGGAAACATGTCACGAAAAGCCGTGTGGAAAGTCCAAAGTTCGCTATCTTATCTTCGTTGCCTGAAACGCGAACGTTAGTCCAGTCAGGTATCGAGTCATCGAAGAAACTCGACTTTAAAATAAAGGCAAATACGACCACCTTGCTTTGATGTTTCGTTGCTAACCTCTGGATGAAAAGTTGGGAAGAGTAGGCATCAGTCGGACGGTGTACTGCAATGGCAGGCTGAGTAAACCTCTCCCAGCTCTCGGCTCTGTGGCCAACGGCCGTGTCGTGTCTGTACGGAGCGAACCATTGCACAGAGGGAGGGGTGCCAGACACTAGACAAACGGGTAGATTGTCCATTTGCCAACAAAATGATTTCATAATAACTGTTTTTGTTGATGTATATATAGCCTGTATATATGATTATTTTATTAGTTTGTTTAAATTCTCTTTTATATCAATTGTCACCACGGTTAAGAGAAAAGTGTCCACCCCTGCTATTCCGCAGAATAAACAGTCCGGGATACAATAAGGAGAAGCGACGCCGCCGTCCCTGCTGATGCTGAATGCTCACTTTCAGTGTGTAATGATGATAAATGTTGAGTTAGTTACACAAGGACTATTAGTAGTCTTTAAAATATCAAGTTTGGAGGGGAAATCACAACTGGTATTCTGTAAAAAGAAACAAAAAACTGTGATGCTCGAAATTCAGCACATATTGAAGCCTGGCCCCAGAACAACACAGCAGAATATTAAAAAAGTTAGTTGCATAGGAAATTACCGAAACTATTTCCCTCTTTTGTGTTTCTGTGGGTCGTTTTGATGTGGTGCATCTGGTCGATTTCCAGTTAATAAACTAAATAGAGATTCCTTATTTGAAAATATTTCTCAGCACAGACAAATTGGCAGTGGTTGTGGTTGACCTCACAGGAAACCACAAAAACCATTCTGTTAAGTTCCTATGACTTCCTAAACCAGACCCCACCCACAGGATGCAACAATCTCAGCTTGTATTGTTTCACAGTTTACTTCTGTTTCCAGCGAACAATATATGCAATATTAAAGTGTGCCACAGGAGAAACGCAAAATGATGACATTATGATAGTTTCCACTGTTACAGTACATGTGATTGTGAGCATATGAACAAAAAGACAGACCCTATCTTTTCCAAACAAACCGAGCAATCACATTCCCTTGATCTAGCTCCTCTAATGATTACTTCCTGTGTGTATGCAGAGGAGGAGGGCTTGGCGGCAGTGTAGGTGGTCCAAGGGGTTAATTCCCACCAGACATAATCCTACAAGGCTAAAATACCGCCAGGCATGAGTAGCAGACATATCTTGAGGATAGCAAGCAGATGATGGCCTCCAGAATGGCCAGGTCACACCAAGAAGAGGATCAAGACAGATGAACAACTCTAAAACCTGCAGCCATACTTCAGCCAGGGAAACAAACTCATTTCTAAAATATGTCTGAAGAAGATGTTGACTGGGATTGACTGTTTTCACCACAAGGGTTCACCAAAATCTTTTGAAAAAAAATGCATATACTAAACAGACACAACAATGTTAAACATGCCCCCAAGGATGATACATACTAGTATTGATGCAAGTCGCTCGCTCCTTCTGAAGCTCCTCAGGCGCCTATCAGGATCGATCAGCGCAGACAGCAGGATGTTTAACATGATCGCTCAGGTGTCAAGTGGCAGAAATTTGCAATGAAAAAAACTAAACTTGAGCTAGAAAATATTACTAATCACCTTTAAAACTGACAATAAACAGAAGCCTTTCCTCTGCTGCTTGCCCTACTCTCATCCACACCTGTGATTGTACCTCAGATGTTCTGTCAGAGAGGAGCAAGACATTAGTGACACTCCAATGTGGTCAAAGCTATCTTTGTCCTCTATGCTTGCATCCCTGCTCCCATCTCTCTCTCTCTCTCTCTCTCTCTCTCGCTCTCTCTCTCAAACACACACACACACACACATTCACAAGCACAGCTCTTTTGGGCAATGGGCAGCTTCAAAGCTCAGGTGCGCTCATGGAAGAGCAGGCACATGGAAAACAAAGGCGAACATGCAGGCCCACATTTGGTTGGAGTGCATCACAAGGTTCACTCAACCCAGCTCTTCCTGCAGCGAAAAGGCTAATGTAGAGTGAAACAACATAATGTGCACATCCTGAGAATGTAAAGCTGGCGGTTGATGCGCATAGAAGCGTTCATGTAAGCAAACACACAGTTACATGATGATGACTAAATAAAAATGTGCGGTCTGATGTGAACCATTTGTTTTGCATTGGTGAAAGTTCATAAGCAGATGTTGTTTCCCTGTTTTCATCTGTCCTGAGTTAGGTGTCTGTGAGTGGCTTTGGGATCCCTCCTCTGCCCTGTTGACCCAGCACTGCCCTGCAGGTCCAGCAAAGGCTCTTTGTTTCTACATACTAATAAAAACCTTCTGTAGACATGGGACCAAGTGAGGGTCTCTATCAATCCTTGTCATTGTAGACCACTGGGAAAACATCCATCTGTTTTTTTAGTATGCAAAGTCAAAATCTACACAAATGATTGTTATGTTATGTTATTTTTTTAGTAGTGAACAACCATTTTAAAGAACAAGTGTGGTGTGAATTCCCAATGAAATGACTTAGTCAAGTAACCAAGGAATTAGTCCATCTCAGCACTCTCCCTACCCATTTGTTCTTACTCAAGATGTAAATCTATAAAAATGGGTGGGAAATACAGTCTATAGTTTTACTAAAGAGCATAAGAAAATGTTAAGTAGTTTCCTTGAACAGCTGGGTACTGTAGTTTTTATCAAAAGTTACGCAAAGAGGAGTAAATAGTAATACAATTATTTTCAGCTGTGGCTTAATACAAATTTGGTGCACTAGTGAGCACTACTGACTCAAAATAAACTAGAGGCAGATGACCGCCCACCCAGAGAGCCTGGTTCTGCTCGAGGTTTCTACTTGTTAAAAGAGAGTTTTTCTTTGCCAGTCACCTAGTGCTTGCTCATAGGGGGACTGTTGGGTCTCTATAAATATAGTTGGTCTAGACCTGCTCTATATGAAAAACTGCCCTGAGATAACTTTGTTATGAAATGGCGCTATATAAATAAAACTGAATTGAATTGAGGAAGCTCAGGCTTCCGCTACTCAGACAGTACTTGTTACTAGGATCAATTCATTGTTGGTTTTGGTCTTTTCATGGTGTTTTTGGAATCTGGATTTCATTTTGATAAACTTTCACAGAATGCTAATCTGCTGAGTAAAAGCCACAAAGGGAACGGCTGTGGTGTAACCCACTAATGATCAGTGTACAAATGTCACATCTATGCTTAAGAGGCCAAATGTTTGTGACCAGCTTAGTATCATATGACAGGATTAGCAGGCATCTCTCAAATTCACCCCCTACTTTCCAGGTCAATATTGTTCAGGCTTTGGTGAGGGACATGTTTAAAGACTCAAGGTTAGATTTATTCATCCATGAAATAAGGGAAATAACATGTTAAGTCCTAATTACGGCAGGAAATACACACCTATATAAATTGAAATTGAAAATAACATAAAACTATATTACACAATATATATTTAAGAGAGGCTAAAAACATTCCAACAATAACATAAAAGTTGCATCAAGCTTTTAACAATCATCTTACCTTTGCCATATCATATAAAGTGTACAAACTCACTCCCTGACTGCCGCTATTCATCTGAAAGGGTTTTCACAAGACGCACACATGGCCATCATGGCGAGGAGTGTACACATATATCCTTATAGTACTCAGGTCTCCATGCTCTAAGAGAGCCTCCTAACCTGATCTTCCACTAAACCTGTTAACTGTTTCTAGTCATGCAGCACAGGTGATTCATCAATCACACCATCCAACATCACACAGTAAGTACACCGGTTTCCATCAGTACTGTGCAGGCATCTGCTAGCATGGTCAACATATAGATGGATTAGAAAAAACAAGACACAAGAGTCTACAGCAATGGTAGTGGCACATGATGCTATAACTAAGCTGCTTTGAGCTAAATGCTAAAATAGCCATGCTAAAATGCTCACAATTACAATGCTACGTTCTTATACGGCTAGGTCTAATATTTACCATCTTAGTTTAGCCTGTTAGCATGCTAACATTAGCATTAAACACAAACTAGTAAAGTATTGGACAAATTAAACATTTTGTATAAATATAATAGATATAGTTCTGGGGCGCACACCAAGAACGTCATAGATATAATGATTTTCACACAGTATACAGCAGCTTCTTCTTATTGGAGATGATAATCCTGCTTTGTCAGTATTATTATTTTGAATTCATTCACTACCACAGAAGAAAAATTAGCTTGTTTAAGAATAGTCTGAAGTGCTGTTATTTGGAGACACTCTTAGTTCTACTCGTGATGAAGAAGAAAGCTTTTGGAGTACTAAATTTACCATAGTGGGTCTTCAGTCACTGAGAGTGAACCAGGCTACTTTTGATCTTCTGAAGACATTTACTCCAAGAGGCAGCCTGTGATCAACCAACCAAATAAAATCTCTCATTTTCCTCTTTCTCTTCTCAAGGATTGCTGAGCCTTTTACAGCCAGAGAACAGAGACTATGCTGCAGTGAACCTGGTTGAACTCCACTCTGCCTCTCAGCGATATCTATCTGGAGTAGCTTAACAAAAAAAGGCCCAAGTTGCAGAGCATTACATTACATTACATTACATTTAGGCATTTAGCAGACGCTTTTATCCAAAGCGACTTCCATAGCACCATAGCAGGTCAAATTCCACCACTTTCCTACGTCTGTGGTTCTTTTTCAGTAAAGAAAACAGGCTGCTGGATAATGTATATTTGTGTCTAGTGTGAGGCCCACACCTATTAATGATCAATATACTGTTTACATCTAGTGGGGTAAAAAATAGACATTACATCATGTTTTCCATCCACGTGACGATCCCATTGTTTGCTGCAGATTGAGACTGTAAATTAAAAATGTTGGAAGTCCCAAGGTACGAGGCACTCTGCTCAAGTGTGTGTGTGTTGCCAGTAAATACTTCATTAACAACAATTCAACCTTTTCCCTTCATTGTTGCGAAAGCGTAGCTTACAATACCAACGTAACTTCAAGCAGCATTGTGTTATTGCCCCCATTTATTTGTTTATAAAGATAAATGTATTACAGTGTGTCTGTGCTGTGCCACTGTGTCCTCAACTCACAACGGAGACAGTACAGACTGTTCCCCAGTTTCATATCACACTCTATGCATAATCATGTTTTTTTCCTATGATGATGGTCCACTTTCCAGACTGACAATCCAGCAACCTTGCTAAAACCAGAAAGAAAAAACAATTCTCTTTAAAATAACAAGTATATCAGAAATCCCCATAACATTAAGAAACCAGGGATTTTCAGTTGTAAGGGAAAGAGGGAATAAATCCCTTGTTTTCGCAGAGATGTGTTAAATAACTTGCACCTAGGCTGCACTTATATGTGATTTTTATCATCCAATTACATCAAGGTGCACTTAAGTGACAGGTGGGTGCATGGAAATATTTTGCTGACATGCTATCAGATTTTTTTAATCTGCTGAGTCACCTTGCTGCACATTTAAGCAGTTCACGTGGGAAAAGAGTGAGAATATGTAAAATAGACATGCATTTGAAGGAAAATATCAATGAGTAGTTTTTATCATTCATTTCAGTGCTACTTTTGAAACAGCTAGAATGATGTTTAGTGTGTAACAAGAATTCTCTGTTCTTATGAAATAGTAAAACGTTCAGAAAACTTGACCTTAATTCCAAGCACTGAACATAAACAATGCTGCTGCAGTGTTTTCATTAAACTGATGATCGTACCCAGTTCTTTACTGTTTCCCTACAATCAGATGAAACGTGACTTCAAGTGGTCAATATAGCGACTAAATTGAAGCAACTCAAGAGCCTGAGCAGCCTGATCATACACATCTTCTCACATAATGTAATGTAAATTAGCATTCATTATATTCTATTCTGTGAGGTATTGGACTAATCTTTTAGTAGTTTTGTGACTTTACACACACAGATGAGAGAACTAGGAAGACCCCCCCAAAAAAGGGGAGGGCAGCACCTGATGCTGGATGACAAAACTGCACAGTGTAGCAAAGCAGCACATGGTGCACATATTTCTGAAAGTCTAACCTCACATACATGTGCAGTATGTGTGCTTGAAAAAAAGGAAAATGCAAAGCAGCCCAGACATTTGCTGCTGGAGCAGCATTGTTTTGACTGATTATGTCCAGGAAACTTTGATACAGTCTGTAACTGGTAGTCAGGTACAGATGTTTTTTACCTGTGCTGCAATTCAATGAGAATTAAATACTTTGCTTCATCAATCTACTGTGCTATGTACTATAATCTGTAATCTGTCAATGTCATCGTTACATTAAAATATGGGACAACATCCCAAGCAGACTAATTACAGCTCTTGCAGTTTCAATGTGACCCATGTATGTACTGTAGTTACATTTTTGTGTGCATGTCACATATTCTCTAAGCTAAGGAGACTGCACAGAGGTACTGCAACACCTCACACAGTATATTCAGCCTTAAGGCCTCACCTGGTACAACTCCAAAAGACAAAACAACACGACACTGTCACGGGTGGCAGAGACACATTATCAGTCACATATTAGCCAGCCACATAGACATATACAGCAATTACACTGCACTGTTACTTCACGCAGGTTTATGTGCCACCTCAGACAGTGTAAGAGAGGGTGTAATAAAAACAGCAGTTGAACTGTCTGGCAGCACGTATAGTAAATATCCACCTGAGGCTATAATAACAGTGCAGAAACACAACCTATACAAGTTCACTGATGAAACCTTAAGGATAATCTTTCTAAATCGCCATGAATCACAGCCTCGCTCTGTAATCCATAGTTTTGGACATAAATAGGAATGAAGTGCAGTCAGAAAGAATTAAGACAGTGAGAGGTTTTTCTTAGTTTCAGCTCAAATCCAGCACATAGGATTTGATATGAAACAACGATAATGGGGTTAAAGTTCTGACTCTCAGCTTTGAGGGTGTTGTCATCCACATCAGATAAACAGGAGGGATTTTAGCACTTTCTATACATGGTCCAGTACCATACATTTTAGGGGGAAAGAAATTTCAATTAACAAATTAACTTTAACAAAGGCATCATATTTAAGAGTTGGTTGCAAATTCTTTGTAGTCAACAACAGGGTAGAGTAGGCATCAGCAGACACTTGGCAACTCCTCTGGTGAGCCTCTTTCCGGCCTCTACTGAAGCCATCTTCACTCCTACAGCTGAAACTCACTTCTTTAACTGTATAGTCACTGTTTAATTTCCAATCCAGCTGAATATTGCCGAAACAATGAAAAACACATTACTGTCCTAATGCTTTCTAACTGCACCGTATGTTCACGAGGCCAGATTAAACCAGGGAAGGAATTATAGACACACTTATTCTCTTAACGGCATCAATTTTGTGCATGTGCAAGTGCTTATATGTCTGAGTCTGGGCCAACATGTGTGAATAGACAAGCATGGTGTGAAGCTACAGCTTACTGAATAGGCAATAGACACTAGGCGCTGCAAAGCTGCCCCGTTTAAAGTGAGAGACAGAATTATGCCTCTGTAAGTCCAACAGCTGCAGCTCAAGTTACAGTGTTGACAGCAAGCAGCAGGCACTAAAATGCTGTTAGACACATACTGTAAGTGGCATGTAATTGATTTTCAAGGAAGAGTAAAGATTTACAAGTGTAATACAGGCAACAACTGCAGATTTCAGACTGCCACGCTCTGGGAACACAATTAGCTTCCGTCAGACTGAAGATTTACTTTGCAGCTGTCCAGCAGCGCAGCAACATATCTCAACCTAAAACTCAAAATGCACTTTGGTTTCATGCAGGTCTCAGTTTCAAGCAATTCACAGTCGAAAAACAAGTTATATCTTGTTCTGTAAATTATGTTTAATTAACAAGAAAAGCAGTGATTCATTGTCCTCTCTGATTGAAAGTTTCAAGTCTCTTTTAAGTGCATCAGCATCAGTTATGGGTGTGTGTGTTTTTGCATCTGTAACCTCACCCAACAGTGATGTCACAGTGTACTTACATACCCTGGAGTACACTTTTACGTCACTGCAGCAGAGTGAGAAATAAAACCACTGGAGGTCAGCAAAAAGAAGTTCTTTGAACGGTTGTTGGCAAGCAGTCTTTATTGCGTTACGGCCATCATGTGGTAAGAAGTCGGTTTTAAAGGATAAGACAATTTTGACAAATATGTCTTGTTGCTCAGCTTATTGTTTGGCTGCACCCATTTGATTGGGTGATGATCTTTGTTCTCTTCCCTTTAATCCCTTCTGTGGTCGTTCATTTTACATTTTAATATAACATTAACATATCATTATATTAAAAATACAGGTGAAAATACAGGTGAGTAGAGAGACCGATATGTGTTTTCAAATTAAGCCACATTATTATGGACAGTTTTAGGCTTTTAGCTTAGCAAAGAATAGGCGCATTCCAGCTTGCTTGGATCGTAAGTGTTTGCTGTCTGAGGGTTAAGTGCAGTTAACCTTAGCATAGAAATTAGCATTTTTATTTAATAGAAGTTAAGTGCACATATTTTCAAAGGTGAAGGAGCAACCGCATGTCCAAGGAGGATAATGTCACTGTGACAAACAAGGTCGTTCACCATTCACTGCACCGCAACAACTGCTACCTGAGGAGTCCCTATGTGAGTGTATTTGTGTGTTCACACACGTTGGGTATGTTGGGTTCTTAAAAACAAGTGTTGACCCATTCACACTAAGTGCTTAACATGAGTTGCATTAACGTTTCATGAGGTGACCAAAAGAAATGAAATCCTATAAAGTTACACCACGTGATCTCCACAGTTTCCAATGTAAACACAGCAGAGACAAGCACCCTGTTGCCTGCTGTGTCTGGTTTAGCAGTGATGTGAATGGAACTACACATATACTACATAAGATAAGCTGTTTTATAATAATACGTAACATCTCTGTTACAGTGATGGCTTTTTATCATTCAGACATAGATGACTTTTAATTTAATGTTCTTTATAGCTCCAATACGGACATGACAGCACAATTTTGGAAAGAGCCACAATGCTTACATGATATTTGACACCTCGTGCGCGACAGAAAGAGAGACAGAGAGAGAGAGAGAGAGAGAGAGAGAGAGAGAGAGAAAGAACGCTGTGGTGAGTTTTAAATGTTATGACAGCAAGGAAGAAGTTTTCTGTTATTTCACAGGCTGCATCACTAAATTATTTTGCATATTGACCAACAGTCTGGTATGACTGTTGCTAGAGTGTGCCTTATCTTCCACTGAATATAGAATAAATCAGTTAAACACACAAACAAAGCATGATATTGAAAACATAAATTCAAAACTAAATATATTTATAAATTACCTCAAGGACGTGTCAGTCAAATCAAAGCTACAGTATAATAAAAAAGGAACAAACAGGGGTTGAGTGCATTTAGTTCTGATATTGTCACTTGCAATCGCAGGAGAAGATACAGAGTTGTAACGTAGTGGAACTAGCAGACATTTCTCACAGAGTGATAAATGTTTCTCTTTGTAGTACAGTGTGGAATTCTGATTGTGATAACTGAAAATGGCCTAGTTGACTTCTTACAGACAGAATATTAAGATCCCACGTTAGAGGGTATGGTTATGAATCATCATCACAGACCTCAATTAAATAGATAGAATTGCCTGTACAATATTAAACAGAGTTGGATATACTGCAGACCCAAGTGTTTAGGGAAAGGTCTGAAAACCCAAAGGTGTAGATGTAAAAATCTGATTAGGAGCAAAATAATAATACAGCGGCGCGCAGTCTACATCCTCCACAGTTTGGTGAAAATTATTAAAGCATGTGATGAGGAGGGCAAAGGAGATGAAGAAAAGAAAGGAAAGAACAGAGGATGATTAGAGTTGAAGAAAAAAACAGGACGAGGAAAGAAGTGGGCAGAAAGCTCTCCCTTTCTGCCCACTTCTTTCCTCTCCCAGAGGAGAGTAAGAGAGATGAGGGTTAAAGGGATTACAGAAGGAAGAAAGGAAAAGAGAGGAGAAAAGAGGTGAAAGTTTGGAAGAAGAAAGAGGGAGAAAAGAGTAATTCAAAACGTAGGGGTTGATAAGAAGCCAGAAAAGGAGAGCAGAAAAAATAAAGGGAAAGTTTAGGGTATGGTAAAGAAAGGAAAGGTGAGTATGAAAGGAGATAAATGACAGAGGTCGGCAAAGAGGGGCGAGAATAGAAGGAGGGAATGAGCTAAACTGCAGCATTTTACATCACAAAATTGAGGGATTGTTTCAAGTCCAGTGAATAAAGGACATGCATCTCAACACCCACCCCGCCGCCCGTCAGTAACTCCTCCCATGGTACTGCCTGTTACTGCTAAATTCCAACAGTATGAAGCTGCTCTCACCGAGAAAAGGAGTAGAAACAGCAGGAGCGTCCACGGAAACAGGCACGGGCGCGCCCCAGGAGAGGTTGAACAGTTCAGGCTGAGAGGTCCTTGTCAGACAAAAGCTGCTGAAATTCTGTGAATTAGCTAAGAGCAAAGCAATGGTTAGTTGCTGCACAGTAAAGGTGATTTAAAGGTCAGCGATCAAGCGATAAATAGATTTCTGGAAACTGTTCTACTTATTGGCAGATATCAGAGAATAAATCAGAGAAAACGTCCCTTTTGCTTTGCAGAATATGACACAGCAGACAGAGAAAATAAGAACTTAACTGCCTGTCGCCTTATCAAACCAAGTCACTTCAATGTGAGTTTCAGTAGATACACAAAGTGTATGCAGCTGGACTTGTTGAAAATATGTAGATATTTGTGTTTTATAAACGTTCTGAGCTGTAATGACCAAAATAGCCTGTAATGAATCAAGACTATTTAACACACATTATATCTTTCTCTCTCTATTACAAAAAAGAAACGTTTGAGAAACTCCACAGAATCGAGCCCCTCCACTACAACTCAACCCATGTCATAAGTCTATGACATCGTATGCTCCTCCTCCCCATGAAAACACGACCCTACGAGAGGAGACGATGTTGTGTTTTTGGTAGAACGGCAGAAGGAGAATGGGAGGATGGGAACCAGAGCCAGCCAGCCAGAGAGGCGGATGGAGACAGGGCAGCCACAGGGGCCGCTTGAAGCCTGGTGGTGATGAGATGCGATGGGACCCGACCCTGCAGAAGCCCCAGCCAGCGTGTTAGCTGACTAATCCTCTAGCCGACCAGTGCCAGGATCCAGACTCATCAGCTTTGGTGTTCTCTTGTCAGACTCATTTTTATAACGTCCCACTGGTCAATTCTAACCACTAATGCCCAACACAACGGCCCCTAATGCCAAGTGATTACGGAGTGCTGTTTTAGCACATTTGTCGCCTGAAAAGAAAGAAAGGGCCACAAGGCAGTGGGCTGGCTCCCTGCTCAAAGGACCAGCCTGATGAACTAAGCAGAAAGGGAGCAGACCTAAAAGCCAGTCTAAGCCACCTCTCTCGGGGTGGGCACTGTGGGGCCCGAGCTGGGTCAGGACTGAGCTGGGCGGTGGGCAGGGATTTACAGTGCCCTATTCTACAGCATACAGACAGTTCCTGTGAGCTCATACGTGAGGAGAGTCTGAATGTGCACATCCGGACCTTTCCTGCATGCCGGGCAGAGAGATGCAAGGGTGTGGGTTTGGTTTTTAAGTTGGTAGGGACACATGGGTGAATGAGGGCATGTCACGGAAGCAGGAGAATCCTAGGTTATGGTATGGTTTGTAAACAATGTAGATATGCTTGCTGTAAACTGGGGTTTTTAAAAAAAGGGAATATTAAGCAATATATGTACTCAAATGTTATTTTATTTTATTGATTTATCTGACAAATATTTTCTTAGTTAATCAATTCATATGGTTTGGTCTAAAATCTCAGAAAATACAAAATAAATTAATAATAATCCTCTTATTAAGCTACTACTAGTGGCATCACAAATGAATGCCAACAGGATGTCCTGGTGCCTCAGTTGGCTGAGGCACAAACTATATGACTTGGACATCCTGGGTCCAGATTTAGCTGTAATGCTCGTTATATGTCATCAGCCTCTCTCTCATGCTCGTTGTTTTTATTATGCATAGCTGCAGTTACCGGTTAACCGCATAATACAAAAATAAAATAGAGTATAAATGTATGTAATATTTGCCTTTGCTGCACCACCAACAGTGAACAGAGCTTTGTGTAGAGAGGTTATCTGCCTCTGTTTGCCTACAGCTATTGTATCACCTGAGGCCCCCTCAGTTGAACTAGTGCCATTGACCTAACCATGTGACATGTACAGTAAACAGCATATGGAAGCAACACTGCTGGGACACCAACACCAGGGAACACTAAGCAGAAGAAACACTACTGTTCCACTAATGTTTAGACCAAGCAAGCAGCCAAGGCAGTTAAGTTCTGCTGTCATGTATAGTTTAGGTTTTATACACGGTTGAGACAAGCCAAGGTCTAACACCCAGGGCAAAGGGGAAGGAGCCTGGCTTATGCAGATATGATTACAGGTATTGCAGCAATGCTAAACACCAGAGAAGCTGGTTTTCTGCAGTTGAGTACACACAGTAACTAACAGCTGCTAGAAATGTAGAGATATATTTTAGGTAAATACAACGTTTAATCTGTTGATTTTTATGTTTTAACTGAGTAATGAATCAGGCGGCCTATGTTTAAGTTACTATCAGTGACGTCCAGTTGCCTTTAATTTACTACTTCTTGATTTCCTTTGATCTAGATGACTGGGAATTTTCAACTGAGTTAAAGACATTTATTTTTTAAACCAAGTAGATAAGCTAAAGTGTTTTTAGTTATTAATCATTAATAACTAACTATCAGTTGCCTATAATTTACTACTTCTTGATTTCCTTTGATCTGGATGACTGGGAATTTTCAACTGAGTAAAAGACATTTATTTTTTAAACCCAGTAGATAAACTAAAGTGTTTTTAGTTATTAATCGTTAAACTGTATGCAAGCAATGTGAAAATACACTTTGACCTTCCAAGAACAAACAAATTAGAGCTGCAATGATTACTTGATCAAAAGAAAATTAACTGGCAACTATCTTCATAATCAATTAATCTTTTTTTTTTTTATCATTTGTCATTTTTCAAACAATAATGTCAAACATTTGCTGGTTACAGCTTCTTAAATGTAAGAATTTGCTTTTTTTTTAACCATTTATGGCAGTAATTGAAGACTCTTTGGGTTTTGGACTGTTGGTTGGACCAAAGGAGTAATCTGAAGACGTCACTTTGGGCTATGGGAAACTGTGATGAGCATTTTTCACAATTTCTAAGAGACTAAACAATTGTGAAAATAATCAGCAGATCAACCAATAATGAAAATAATTGCCCTAAAACAAATCTTGAATTGTTAAATATAGGAGACCTTCATAAGCATATGGATGCCTTGCTGTTCTCCCCCTTTGTGCAACCAATGGAACATGCATATCTTGAATTACAGAGGGAACATTATGCAGACCACAGCTACAAGCCTGTGATTAGTTCTGTTTGTCATGCTGTTAGTCAGTGCGTAATGTGCAAGAGCAGCAGTCCCGCGGGAAGGTCAGACTGTGTGACACACTAGGACTCTACAGGGCAACAGCATTGTACACCAGAATGAGTCTGAGTAACAGCAGTTAACCCTGGACTCAGAGATATAAAATATACCTACAATGTTTGTTTTTTTAAATCGTCAATCATTATTGTTGCCACATTTAGCACAATGTATGGTAATCCACTCAGAAGAAAACGATTGCTGTAGATAATATTTAGGTGTCTTACTTGGCATGTTTTGTGGTAAGCCTTGTCTCAAATCTACAAAAGGAATAGCGGAAGGATGAAAATAATCCCCTTGTATTTGTATTTATATAGAGGCTACACAACATTATGCATGGACAAGATTAAATGGATTTCACACTGAAATCCCTTCACTGGAAGTTCCCACTGAATCACTGCACTCTAGGCATTATATAGAAGCTTTATAGGACTGAACTCACTGTGAGAAAAACTAGCCATTATGCATTTTCTTTCTGCTAAGTGATGCATTATTCCTGCCTTACAAAGAAAAAAAAGTTATATTCCAGTGGTAAAAGTCCAACATGAAACCATTAGGTAATTTTATTTTTTAAATTTGGATCATTTTCTGTTAAATTATACTGACAATAATATACTTTATACTTTTTGATTCCCATGGAGAAATGTGTCTTCTGCATTTGACCTATCCTATTTAGGAACAGTGGACAACCCCAGTTCAGATGCCAGTAGGGGAAGTGTTATGATGTGGTCAGTAGGCAATTTGAGGGGAGATGAGAGGGGATACCCCCCTCCTTGTGGTCCAAAATGACCTGCTAACCTAAGCTCACCTGCTGACTTGCTAACCTGCCATCCAACCTCTCCAGCCGCTAGTAGCAGAATGCATGCAGAAGCAGAGGAGTTGTTTAGTTGAATATGTTAGTAGAGACTTCCAGACTCTTGATCCTTTATCTGAGTGAGGTTTGTGCAAGTTAGAATCTATGGGCCTGACAAGGCCTCTAAATTATCAGTAGCCTAACGGTGTGTGCTGTGTATTAATGTAATTAATACATGGCTCTGTCCATGGTGCTGAAATAGCAGACAGATTCCTCTCAGTCCCGCCCCTCTGTAATCTCTGATCTGTAATATTTAATAAATACTATACTATAAATACTCAATTCGATACTATATTATCACCTTTTTTTATCAAATTGACAAGGAACAATGTGAAGCTGCAGAACAGCGAGAGGATCCTAGAGACTTAGACCTAGGGACAAACTTCATCAAAATACACCCCAAGACCAGGTCACATCTGTAAGAAAATATTTTAGGGAAGTGACTACAGATGTAGTTTTTACTACAGATGTTTGGTGTAACCTGTGAGTGAAGCAACTGATGTAAATGAGGAAATTAACCTGCTCTGCACTCTCAGCTGCTACAGTTACATAATTCAAGGTAAAGTTCATACCATCAAAACTACAGTGTGTCTTTAAGCATTATTAAAATAATTCACATTCACATCCAGAAAAAGCATAGGCCTACACAAAATATGCATTTAGCCGAATAGCAGTTCTATTAAATTATAATCAAAATTATAAGATCAAGAAATGGGCTAGGCCTTGTGTGTGTGTGTTGGTTGGTGGTGTGGTGGCAGGGGAGGTGATCCCAGTGGACCATCACCCCTGTTAAAAATTTAAAATTAAATCTTTGGGGTAGAAGAGTCTAGAGCATCTGTAAGAAACCCACGCAAACATGGTAGAACAGAACACAGAACGGCATTTGAACCCAGGATGTTCTGGCTGTGCCTAACTATTGAGTCACTGAAGCGCAGAAGCCTCCTCGCTGCGAGTGATCAAAAATGTATTATACATTCAAATGAAGAATATTTCCTTTGTGTTGCCTTCTTTATCAGCCACTTAGAAAACATTTTGTGTTCACTTTCATTGGATTCACAAGTGTTAATAAACTCAATCTTCCATTTTTTGTCTCCATATCTAATTTACTGCCATCATCAACCTAACCCACAACACAGATATGATGTAAGATGATGCAAACCAGACAGCACAAAATACAAACTTGACATCAACACAATGATTTAAAATAACTTTGTTAGAGATACACAACACTGACAGTTATGTACTCTGAGTTACTGACCCTTTTGTAGTAGTTGTTCGGAGAAAATGATCAACAAAACTTCAGAACACATCTTTCTTTAGAAGACCAAACATTTAGACATGACCAGCATGAATTCAACTTACTAACATCAAACACTAACAAATAATATCTCAAGCTGGCAAAATAAAACCACTCTGCTCAACTATAACCTTCCAAAAAATGCCATTTCTGTGCTCGTCATACATTAACAAATCGTCTCTCACGTTCACTCACCACACATGCGTGCATATGCCTGCACACGGTCTGACTCCAGCTACGGTGAACCCAGAGGGATGCTTTTGCCCGCGTATGTGTCCCTCCGCATGCACGAGCAGTATGCAAGTCAGTGCGCTTGCCTGTGTGAGTGAATGTGGGGTGATCCTCAGCAGCACACACTGTGGACTGAGAGCAGAGCCAACCTGGTGTGACATCTGTGAAGGCCGTGAGATAATCTACATGACACTGCCAGTGATAGGAGTGGAGATATTGATTTAAAAAGTGGCAGCTCTAAAATTAGATTCCTATGCATTTCCATCGGGCCAGAGCCATGCACCTCTGTTGTAATATGAGCCAATGGGCAGAGCTGTGACAGTGTGTAGTGATGAAAGGTTTGATGATGGAAACCCCTACAACTCCAGCAGTCCTGACTAAAGTCAACCTAACTACGTGGTGGCCCTCTGGCCTGACCTCCTGTTCCCTTCCTCCCTCCATTCTCTCTCTCTGTGATAACAGAGACATTCCTGAGCCCGATCCCTGCCTTGCCGCAGGCCTCTCCCTTAATTCCAGTGGAGTGTGTGGAATGTTGGACTGGAGAGACAAGCAGCCAGGCGGCTGGAGGCGAACAGACGAGAGGAAATGAACAACATTAATAAACTCAGGTCTGTTATGGCTCCTGGTGCTTGGAGCACCTGGATGCCCATAGCAGGATTGACCAGCACGTATGCATGCTGCAAACACACACACACACACACACACTCTTATACACACACAAGCAGGGAGAACATCTGCCATACAATGTGTAAATCTGGAGCAAGCCAATCCATATGCAGCTGTGTAGTAGATAGACTATGTAAGTGAATCAGAGGGCTGGCTTACAGGAAATAATGGGATCTTTCAAACATGAAGATCAGACACAGTCAGATCAATGTACAGCTTAGCATCACAGCAATAAAATGTCAAAGAACCGGCAAGACAAGAGAAGAAAATAAACAGTGAAACACTAGAAATAATGTTTTTATTTCTGTTTTTCTGTGATATATGACCTTTCTAATGATGTACAGTACTGTTAGAACAATTCTAGCTACACAACCTGAAGCGTAAAGCTGTATTCTGATCTGTAGCCGCTCAAACAGAAAATCAGCAAAATTAGCAAATTCCAGAAAGTCAGAGGCTGGTCTATTAGTCTGGTCAATTTCCCTTGGACAACTAAAAGGTGTTTGTATGTGTGTGTGTGTGTGTGTTTGTGTGTGTGTGTGTGTGTGTGTGTGTGTGTGTGAGAGAGAGAGAGAGAGAGAGAGAGAGAGAGAGAGAGAGAGAGAGAGAGAGAGAGAGAGAGAGAGAGAGAGAGAGAGATATATAAAGCTGCTACTGGCTAGGTGAGCAGAGCACATGGGTGAATAAAATGAGAAGATAAATCACGAGAAGATCAAAGGGAAAAAGAAAGCGATTTGGCAAATGTTATAATCTCAAAAAAAAAAGAAAAAAGAAAAGAGAACACTTTGTTCCGGGCGTTACAGTCAGAGCCTGTGTGTGATGGGATGGGGGAAAAAAAGATGAAGGGCAAAACATATCAGAAAGAGTGATATACGGCACTGCGGCAGAGCATAAATCTCCACCACTCCTCCATGCTTCTGGAAATCAATTCTTTCCATTGATTGCTGCTTGACTTACGGGTCACCATTAGGGAAAAGCCATCAGCAGCTACGATGACTGAGTTGCTCTTACATAAAAGTGGAGCTTGGTTGGGCAGGAATGGGTCACCAATAATACATCTGCCTTCCTTGAAAATCAAATGAGCAAAGTCATTTAACGTTGCACACTTTATTTGAACTGCTGCAACCTAAGCTGACTAATCACCAATGTTTGATTAGTGAGTATTATTGATTATTAGATCAAACATTTTTCATGGGCTAAAGGTCTTCATATTATTTTCACCTTTAATTAATTCATGTTTTCTGGTATTGATCGAGTAAATAGCAGGTGATGTTTCCCCTTCTAACCAGATTTGTTTCTGACAAGCCAATGCCTCTCAGTGTGTGTGTGTGTGTGTTTACATGCATGCAATGTGTGTCTGGCTGCTAGTCTTACTGACACAAATGCAGCTCGTCACACAGAGAAGAGACAACCGAAAGCGACAACATCACAGAGTTGTCACGTTCACAGTGACTGCACCACGCAGCAGGGTTTGTGGCACCGCAACCTCTCCTACGACCTTGTCCGGCACCCACTCTCCCTCTCTGCCCAGTTTGTCTCCCGCCACACTATCTCTACCTGTTAGTGCTGCCCACGTGTTTGTGTCCTTGTCTGCCTGTCTGTCTCCCAGCCTGCTTCAGGACTAAGGAGGCCAGCCAGCTTTATTAAAAGAAAACAAGCAGGAGAAATAACTAGGGATGCAGGGATATGAGGACAGTTAATCTGCTGGCAACGTCACTGAGGCTCTCAGGGAGCTTCCACTGAAAGCAAGCCAGAAAAATATATTGTCTGATGGTGCCTCACTGAACAGGACTCCATCTACAATGCTCAAAGGTGGGGAATCTGAAAAAAGACACAAAACACCACCTTTATTCTTTGCAGCCTGACTGAACTGCCAGCTTATTACTGGGGGCACCAGCCGGACTAGATTCAGTTTGTTTAAAAGAATCAGCAGAAAGGCACAGAAAGACTCAGATACATGTGCAGTAGAACAGAATAGAAGAAACCATAAAAGAAAGGAGCAGGGCATTGTTTTTGGCCTTGTCTTAGAGCTTTCTGGCACACTCTAAGAAAAGGTGCTGATCCAAAATCCCCATCACATGACCGATCAGTCATCCCCCGCTGCTCTCCTCTCTGCCCCCTCTCTTATTTTTAATGAAATATCTCCAGCTAAGACTCGACACCACCTCGTAAATATGAGAAAACGTGCCGGAGAGTTCATATCTCCCTTTTCTGTTTCATCAACAAAAACGAGAACAAAACATCAGAACATGCTGTGCTCGTTGTCCATGCGGTCTCCTTCTACTGCTCCCTGCAAAGACATCTCTTACACTTTCACTTCAAGGGGTCATGCGGAAATATGGCTCTGACAGCAACATTCAGAATTAAACTAAACACAGTTGTTTATTTTAATGCTTTAATAATTTCCAACTCCTTCCCATCAGCCAGTAGATAAGACATGTTAAAATTGATATATTGGCAAATATTTGCACCACACAGTGCAGATGAATCTGTGCCCACGTCTCTCGCTCCATATCTGTCCTCTCTGGTGCTACACAGATCTTCCACTCTGCTTAGTCGTGAGATCCCCAGTGGGCCTTTGTGGAATGTCAATTTCACTTAATTAAATTTTCACAGAGGGAGTCACAACAGTACAGGCATCTGCAGAAGATCTGTCACAAGTTTTACTGTAAGTGAAAAGTGCATATCTAGTTATGCATGTTGCTGACATTCGATGAATGAAATCCCTGTGTTTCCTTATTTGAATTCAGTGACAGTAGTAATGCACATTATGGATTCAGTGGTAAATAGCTGCATTTATATAGCGCTTTGATCCAAAATAAAGTGAGCTACCATGGAAGGGGCTGCCCTGACCGGCGGGAGCAATTCGGCTTAACCACCTGAGCCACCGCAGCTGCCGCCCTCAGTTACACATATGCAGGCTGAAAGGTCCATCAAAAGGAAGGGATTCTTCTTGTTTTATCTCATGATCTATCATTTTACCATCCAAAACCTTGCCTCTGGGAAGACATGTGAACGTCAGTTCATAGACAACTGCTTGGAAAGGGGTTCAAACATACAGACATGTGTAAAAATATGTAAAGACATACGTGTTACATATAAAATATATCCACTTATGTTGAAAAGCAAAAGCATCCTCTCTTATTCGGACAGTTAAAATGGAGACCAGTGCTGAGGAGGTCATCGGTCCTTCATCTGCATCACTAAGATGGTAAGTGATGAAACTCTGCCCTCTGCAGGATTAAAGCTCTCATTGACCTGTTTTTCAGCCAGGTTAACTTTCTGAGCTTCAGTGCTCCTTTTACTGTAACACCACTCGTGGCCACACTGGTGTACTGCATAATAGTTATAAAGATGGAGTAAATAATGTAGTTCTTGTGTGGCATCCTATACATAGTAGTTACGGAAACAAGGATCAGAGCTGGCATATAGAAACTGGAGTTTTCCAAGGCCTGGAGTTCCTTTGTACACTCATAAAGTAAATCTTACTGTAACAGTGTTACAATCAAAGGCACAAGATGTACTTTTATGTTACATCTTTCTGAAGAAAGAACATTGCAGTAGTTTGTAATGTTCAACGAACATGGAATAGGTTGCCCGAGCATAACTGTCATTTATTGTGTTATGTCTGTATTTAAATAAACAAAAATAAACAAAAATAAACAAAAAACTCTGCCTTCTAATTATATAATAACTCCTCGTGATAGTTTGATCAACTATGCAACTTCTGCATACTATATTGCATGAAGAGATAAGGCAACACTTCACTTCAGGGTCCTATTTAGCGTTTATGAGCAGTATATAAACATTTAATAAATGGTTTATAACACACTACAATGTAGTGATAAGCAGATATGTTTTTATTAACGTATTTCTTAACAACTATATATCTTACTGTGAGCACTGATTAGCTGAGGCTATTGTATAAGCAGATAATGAATGAAAATATAGTAAAACACAGTTGTAATAATAAAAAACATGTCTTCATAATAATAATAATAATCTTCTAATTGCACCCTAACAAATGCTAAATAGGGAGACTGGAGGCATTACCATATATTATATTTAAGTAACTGTATTTACAATTGATTTATAGATTTTTTTTTAAATCAATGTAATGTACACATTTAGTATGATTGCCTACATCTCATATAAGTAAAAATGTTAATAATCTAAAGCAATGATTTAAACTGCTTCATGCCTGCTTAAACACACTTATCATAAATCTGTAGCTAATTTACATCTAGATGAGATCTTTAACCCCTGAGGTCACCTTGTGTCCCTGTGCGGTGGAAGTCAATCAGCAAAGAATACCGACTCATTTTCCTCAAAGAAACACACACACAGCGCATTGTCCTGCCCTTACATGTACTCATTTAAATATGCTGTGGTAACTGTGTGTGGTAACATTCCTGAATGTTCCAGAAATAAAGACTTCTCCAGCGAAATGGACAGTTTGTTTTCTGTAATCTCAGTATTAGCATTAACAGAGGAGAATACCGCTTCACTCCCTGTACTGCTTTCATTGCCCCACCTACTTTGAAGTTTAAGTATTTGAGACAAAGCTGTATCAGTTGCATGTCAGTGTAATCAGACCTGTTCAGATATGAATTAAAAACTGCATTAACTCATAAAAATGAAAATATAAGACTATTGATGTCATAAATCAATAGTGGTGTGGTGGCTGAGAGGTACAGCTGTGTGCTTACCAACCAGAAGGTCATGGGTTTGACCCCGGATTCCCTCGATCACCTCCTTACTTGCAAGTCAGGCATTTAGCAGACAAATATGGATAAAAGCGTCTGCTAAATGTAAATAAACATATACATATCTGAACTAAAATAACTGGTCAGTTTCTTGAAAATAGGTCCCATCCTCAGCAGCAGCGGCACAGGCCATCTCTGCCTTGTTTAATGGACTTGGGCGGAGGGGCCATCAAAACTGTGAGAAGAGTACATCCCTCAGCAGGTAGCATCCTGAAATAGCAACCTTGATCCTAATGGTGCACAGCACAGCCCCTGGCTTCTGACGAATCCATCCTGAGAGCCCCCCCCTCCCCCCGTATCCCAGGGAAAGGAGTCCTCCTGAGGCACGCACACACAAAGACAGATACAGACACACACATACAGTGACAGACAGAAAGACACACACACACACACATCTCCATGAACCCATCGGCTCTGATTAACCCATTTCCTCTTGTTGTTTTTTCTCTCTGTTTTGCACTTGCTTTACTCTCTCTCTGCAAACAGACGCCACAAAGGCAGGTTGGCATCATGACTTCCCTGGGGGCGTCTCACTTTACAAAGTTTCACGTTTCTGGTGGTCAATTTAGTTGAGAGGGAAAATAAAAGTCAAACGTGAAATGAGAGCCCCTGGAGGTGCCTGCATGGAGGGAGAGAGATATCTTTCTGTACACCTGCAGCACAGAGAAGATTGACATTGTGGAGAGAGGGCAACACACAGCCGATAAAATAAAGTACAGGGACAGTGGTGACACTATAGTGTGCCCTACCACTTATGTGACAAAAACATCAGATGAGTCAGAGGTATATTCTGTTTAAAGAATACAGAATATACCATATTTCAAGACTCATAATGACACAAAAGATTCTCAACATACTTTGAGCTCAATAGTAAAGTGCTACAACACAGAAAACAACTCAGATTAATATGTCATTCATATACTGGTCAGGTCTTTTTTTCACTCACTGTCTTTTGTTTATATTCCGGCCTATTTTGTTGTTTTTTGTAGTTTTCCTTATCTAAATAGTTTGTGTCAGTTTGAGAATCTCTGTTAAGGTATGGGAGATGCAGCTAGTTCATGTGTGAGAGGTAATACAAGGTCACGAGATTTCATTTATATCCTCTTTCTATCAGGAAACATGTGACCATACCAAACAGCAGCTTCATTCAAAAATCTCTTAGATCAAACACTGAAGTGGAATCTGGAAAGCTGCTGAAGACAAAGATCTTATGGATAGAAATATGGTCACTATAAAGTTACATTTAATGAAGATATAATTGTCTTGTGTGTTTGCGGTTGGACTCCTCTATTGATTGACTTTAGTACAAAGATGCAGTTTTTTTTATATTGCAAATTTAATGATTGGCACGTTGCTTTTTAAATGAACTTAATGCTCACAGTGTGTGTACAGTGGGGTTACTGCTTTCTTTTGCATCCCTTATCCCTGCTAATGGAAAAGCTGAACTGTTAATAGTGAGACATACCATAAGTCATCTTTCCCATTCATTACCTCATTGACAATGTCGACTGTTTTAAATCAAAACAACAAAATATAGCTTAACAGTAAGATACAACCTTAATATAGTGGCAAAAAATAGATGGCAAATATTAAATATGAGCATCAGTGGAAGAGCAACAATAAGCTCTCTTCTAGAGCTACAATAAAATAAAAAAATAAAAACCCTTTGACATAACCACACACTACAACCTGTTTAGTCTCTGTGCCCTCTCAACATAAAAAACATCCATTCGCATTACTTTAACCTATGTGCGTTATCACCCTAACCTCCCACACTCAGGGCAAAGTAATTGTGTTGCCATGGAAACCACGGAGAGGGGTCTAAATTCTGAGCTGCTGGGAATCCATCCCATCTCGTCATACAATGCTGCTGCCACCACGTGGTACGGGATGAATGTTGGAAGTCATAAGTTAACCCAATCTTCTCTTCTCATAATCTTAATCTTCTGTATGAGCAACTGACAACAGACTTTTCCGTCATGGTGCACAAACCACAGCCAACAACAACAACAGCAACAAAAAAAATTGAAATAAAAACCACAAAGGAGCTAGTGCTGTTACAGAGTATGGAAGATTACAGTGCCATTTAAGCTAAATCTAGACTACAAGTGTAAATGCTTTTTAAGTGTGATCAATTATTGAGAGCAAAACATTTCAGCACTGAGACCTGTGCTAAAAATGGAGCTGGGACCAAAACAGGGATGCATGTGAAAGCAAAGCTAAAATTACATCAAAACACCAGAGCTACTGAAGGTCACTGGGGACACACTGTCAGCCACTGAGGCTCAAAATCACTACTAAATGTTTAATACGAGAATAACATGTTACTGTAACTAAATGAAAGCTTATCTGGCACAAACACCTTGAACAGCAAGCTGGAAACAAGCGTAACACAGAGCATGCCACTGAGAGCGCTGCCGGGTCAGCTGGTCTGATTAGATCAATAAAATTAATTCCGCTGCTCTGTTAAGTAAACATTGCAGAGCAAGTATAGGGCTTAATGATATTTATTCAGTATTGACAGTTGCCTACACAGTGGTGAGCAAAAAATGATATTAATATACTGTAAACAAGCACGAAGGCAAGAACAATAGGTCATCTTTAACCAGCTGTAGCACTTTAAATGAATAACATTGAGCAGGGATGGTGTGGGGCCGAGCTTGTGGCCGTGAGGGCGAAACAGCACCAATACAACGACTTATCTTCAATCAATCTTCCCATCTTTCTGCTCTCTTTTATTTTTCTGTCCTTCAAGGTTCAAGGTTCAAGGTTTCATTATTAGTACCCAAGGGTACATTTGTTGTGGAGAGATGAGTTTCAGCAATCCAGAGTCAAAAACAAGACATCACAGTGGCACAGAATCACAAGACAACAATACATAAAAGTATAAAAACATCTCCTATGAAGGTCCTGAGGAAATGCTTCTAAACACACCCATTCAACCATACTCTCAAAGCTTAAAGTCCCACACTTGTCATATCATGCTAGCTTTGTTCAGTAGTGCAGTGGCTACCGGTACAAAACTATTCCTGTACCGTTTTGTTCTCCACCTAGAGGCCACAAACCGACAGCCAGAGCGAAGGAGCTCGAATTCGCTATGTACAGGGTGTGAGCTGTCATGAAGGCTAGAGCTCACCTTACACTGCAGCTGTGTGGAGTAAAGAACTGATAGGTTGAGTTGTGACTCACCTATTTAATCGTGCCCTCTACTAATTTGTCCACGCCTCCACTCTGCCCTCCTCCATCCTGCTCTTCTTCTTTCCCCGTTTGAGAAATGCTGACCTGCAGACTCCCTAATGCGACCAATCAATATCACACAGAGGACATCAGACCGCCGGACATACTAATATGAAGACACACTTCCCGCAATGTATGCGGCCAGGCATCCTTTCAGCCAAGATCTCTTTCACACACAGCATGCACGTACACACCCTATAAACCAAGAGTGATTGATTAATTTAATTTAATTTCATGTGAACTGATCCATACGACCCTGTGTAAAATAGGGCCTTCTCACTTACAGGCTGCTTCTGTGGATGCTATAGATCATTGCTTCATCTATCTATAGAACCAACATTGATCCCGCCTGCCCTTCCTGCCTGACATTACAGATGCCTAGTGCCGCGGGTGGAGCTAACATGAGGGGCAGGGAGCATGTCATTATGCAGAGGGCTCCATCTCTTTAAACAGCTAATGAATCACTGCGATCAAAATCAAAGCCTTAGGGAACCTGAAAGCTACAGCGTATAGATTTGCCGCTGCTTAATGGTGAGTGCAATTAACGAGGATAACAGGCATGAACTCAAAGTCCGCTAAAGTGATCGTACACTGAAAAAGTACATGAAAACATTCAGTGACAAGTGAAAAGCACACAGATTCATGTAAACCATGGCCTGCTGTACCCCACGTTGCTATTTCTATACATTTATGAAACTTGAATTCACTTCTTTTAATATCATCATCACTTTTTTTTCCCAAGTAAAAGCAATAGCAATATCATAATGCAAAAATATCAACAGCAAATTGTACTCTACTCTAAGTATCAGGTACAATTATATATTATATACTACAAATACTGTTGAATATACATATATACATATGTTTTGACTGTACAACCTTCAACAGCAAACTAGTAACTATAGCTGTCAGTGTAGTGGAGTAAAAAGTACAATTTTCGTCTTAAATACAAAGGACAGGAAATTAAAGAAGTATGAACAATTACTTCAAAAGTGTACTTCTACACAGTACCTGAGTAAATGAACTTTCCATTGATGGTAGAAGCAGCAGTAGTAATAGTGAAAGCAGCGGCATCATTATTCTATTTGAAGGTATTTCCTTCAAATCTAGCATTTTCCTATGATTTATCATGCTGAGAAAATAAAAATGGCTCCTTTATATCATATTTGATATACATATATGCAACCCCACAATCCCATCATACACACACACATCCACCTTCACACACATCATTCCTTTTGACAGTTCACTCTTTTTTATTTCTTTAATGTTTTTTTATTTTTTTATTTTGTTCAGCCATGGAACTGACGTGATTTTTAAATCAATACTGAAAACATATCATATCATATATCATATATAACATGCCTTTCCTTTGATTTGTGTATCACTGTCATCAATACATGTATTAGTGCTTCCCCCAGAAGCAGGAAAAGACAGAGGAGAGCTGTGCTCTCAGTCTGATGTTGCCCGCTGACTTCATGCGCAGCTTTCTCTTTATTGCATCATATATCTGCAGAAGTTATATCCACAGCCTCATTGTGTGTGTGTGTGTGTGTTTGTCCATGTGGGCGTGTGTGCAGTACAGTAATAACATTCTGCAGCCAAGACACCTGACTGCTCTTAAAGTTCAGCCTCACACTCAACACACACAGACGCAAGCATATTCACACTCGCAACATGACTTTCTACTTTAATAGACTTTTATATATATATGAAAGCCTTTTTATCCTCCAAAGTGTAACTACACCGTCAAATTCTGTTAGAACCGTCTCACCCAGCATATTTAAAAAATGCAAAGAGTGATTGAACAACAACTGTAGAAAGTGTGACATTGTGGCTACATAGTGTGTGGGTCAGGGGACACTGAAAACTGATTGACATAGAGTCAACGTATATCGGCATTGGCCTTGCAAGATTCAGGGCTGATTCAAAACAGTAGATGGCGTGTTGAGCCATTTTTTATAAATTTGGTAAGAAATGTTAATATAACACCAGCAGTGATGTGTTTCATCACAGTACAGTCAAATCATTTAGGTTACAGATCAAAAAACACGTTAAAGAGTGCAGTCCCTCTTTAACTTAAAAATTCAGCAGCTTTAGCTGATGTCTGGTGTTAATTTCCCACACTGATGCTGTCCTAGAAGCTTAGTGCTACTGTGGATTTAATAATTTGTTCAGAAATAACACCACACACACACACGCACGCAAAGGTACATGCACACACACATCTAAGTAACCACACTGGTTGCAAACAATTTTCAGTGGCCTGTTTCAACTCAGATAAGATAAACGACGTGTATGTGAATTGCAGTTGTGTCCTGTTGTGCCTTGAGAACAAGGGATGAAGAGAATGAGTTATAAGGTGTCTGCGGAGCCTCCTGTCTATCCAGAGAAAATATATTCATCTAATTGGAACATCCTGCACCCTGCCGTCAAACCATTCTCTCATCTCTCATGTGGCTCATCAATGTCATAACCTAAACTCCTCCCTTACATTAATCACACTGTTTTATAATCTATCTCTTTTCCACTCTATCCGTCAGTCGGTGTTTGAGTGTTTGCCATCTCTGGTCTGTACCCATCAGCCAAGCAGAGCACTGAGAGGTCTGCCTCACCACAGAGTACATGATGAAGTATGTTCACAGGCAAAGTCTGCCGGGTGATAACATTACACTCAAAAAGTCTGGAAGCTGGGTGTGGAAACAGCTGCAGCATATGCTACTCAGCTTAGAAATAACATTCAACATTTCCACATTTGGTATTTTACAAGGTTTCATGAATAGAAATCATTTAAACTGACACCTGTCAATCAATTAAATACAACGATTTGCCCCAAAATGCCAGAGATGGAGCTCTACTTTTGGTGCTGACTTCTTGCCGCTATGCTTGAATTTTCCTCCTTAATTTAATCAAGAACGTTTCTATGTCTGCTTTCGTTCAAGTAAATAAGCAGCATCATTCGCTTTCAGTGGACATTTTACCAGCAGAAACCTCAGTGCTTACACTGCTTATGTCGATACTTCTGGTGTATAGAGGTGTTTTCTTTTTGAATTCAACAATTAGCAGGACATCCAGCGGTGTTCAAATAACAAAAAACATTGTATATTGTTGTGTTTTCATCTCTGTCATAGAACCAGATAGGACATATTTATTTCCTCTTGTTGCTCTTCTACCTTCAGATGTAGTTGCACAAATGCCTATACTTGAGTACATGTGTTGTATTGTATTGTATATGCAGACACTGCTGGCTTATGTTTGTACACTTATGAATGCAGAATATGCCTCCATGTGTGCACGCAATACTGGTTATGTCTGGGTAGGGGGGTTGCCGCTGTCACTGTAAATATGTAATAGTATATGTGTGTGTGTGTAGCTTACTATTGGTGCTTTGTAGGCAAATATAAGCCTGTGTAAATATCCAGATAAATCTGTGGATATTTTTATATTTTTATTATTTTGGCCCATTGATGGGGGTGATTTTGAAAATTAGCAGTATTCACTTTTAATTTTCCTCTGCTCCGTAAGTTTAGAAATCATCTGCATGACACTCTTTCAAACCCCATAGAATATATAAATTTTTGGGGGGTCAAACTAAAAACTAACCAAAATAAGGCTTTTGTTTTCATTAAGTTTAAACCATTAAGTGCATTATTTTTGTCTTATTTGGACTAATCTCTATAAACAGATAACTGCATATTAATGCAGGATCTGTATGCAAGGGGCAAGATTTTGGCATCGGAGGCGTTCTGGTTTCCGTCTGTAGTCCATATTGACCAATCACGTTTAAGCAGGCTTTGGTTGGCTATCGTATGATGACGATTTAGCTTTTCATCAATTTCAGAACCCGAGAGGTTAGCTGTTTATTAATAAAAATAAAATAAAAGATCTGCATTCAAATCATCATCAGACGATGGGTTACAAGATTGCTAATTGGACAAACCTTTAAACAATGATCCAGCACACAGATGAGTTGGCCTTATCTGGATCTCCACTGGCTACCCCAGAAGTCCCAAAACATTGGCCGAAATTGTATTTGGAAGTGGAAAATGAAAGCCACAGTGCAGTAATTGGGAATCTATTGGGAATCAAATCAGAGCTCAGCAATCAGACACAGAGCTGTGACACTTGGATCTCACCAAACAGTGTGTACTTTCAGCTCAAGGACTCAGAATATCAGGTCACATTTCAGAGCAACACACATGGATGCACAAACACACACACACACACACACACACACACACACACACACACACACAGACAGATCTACCCAGTGACAATGTTGTAAGGAATCAATCCTTTGCTCCAGTACACATTGGCAGCTACTTTGCATTAGAAGACAAATAGAGGAGCCATCGCTCTGTATTGAATAAATAATAACTAAAATCCCAGGTGAGCTCACCCAGTTTAACCACAGACTTGTCAGATTCTCTTCACCACTGCCTTTACACACTAGCCTTGTTGTTGTTTATCCATCAAAAATAGCTGCAAGTGAAAGAAAGAAAACACTGCATTATGAAGTAGATCATTTCTTCTATCTATTATTCATGCTTCAGACTTACACTCATGGACATCTTGTGATGGTCCACAGCAGAGCAAGAGAATGGAAGTATGGATGTATTTGTGTAACATGCTCTGAGCATCCGATACAGTTTCATGGAGCGAGAGCTCAGGGAGATGAAATGGATACTGAGGTCTTTTTTTAGTCTACATCTTCAACATTCTTGATGGAAAAAAGGAGGCCTAATTGAGAATCGAAGCTGGAGGGTGTGAACTTTGAACTCAGCTGAATATTGAATAGGATAAAACGTGTTGTACATGCATTAAGATTCACAGAGAAAAGATTAAATTGTAAGAACAGAGGTTTACGTCCGAAGGAATTCACAGGTTCTCTTGAGGCTGTGTTTGAAGACTATCCTTGCTAATAGGTGGTCTTTAAAGATAAAACTGTGAAGCATCACTATGACTCTGACTCTTTCTCTGACAGATTAGGAAAAGTAAGGCTTGTTCCAGAAGAGATAACATATACAGAGGCAATGGGATACATTTCTGTGATTGTTCATGTCTGATTGAGAAAATGTGTTGGACAACACATCTTCCACTCAACCAAAGTGCACTATGACTGCAACAGGTCTTTGTTTTTGTACATGACATAACAGCAAAGTCACATATTACTTTCCTTCACCATCTGCCTCCACAGCTCCAGCACAACACACCTCTGCTCTTAGTTCACTCACATCTGTGAAGGTAAAAAAAACAACTCTTGATTTAGGCCAGACGGATCAGTGCCAAGTATTATGTAGCAGAGCACTCAAGGTTGTTTTAAAAAATCTACCAGATCTTTTCCCCCCTGTCTCAAAATTAGAAGCTGACAGGAAACTTCATGCCAACAGTCAATCAAACTGACAAACTCGGTCAAACAGACGTGCATGTGTGCGTATATATGTGTGCGTGTGTGTGTGTTGCATCATTCCGGTTGGCGAAGTTATGCTGTGTCATCTCTGAGCCCGTCCCCCACCCTGCCCTCCTTCACATCAGTAATGGATTCACTTGTGTGAACGGAAAATGCCTCTCTTAAACATAATCATGACGAGTCCCACTCCCGCTCTGACGACAGGCCAGCTGCTGTGGAGGGAAAGAATAATGACTCCTTACACAGACACACCAGGCAGCTCCCAATTAAGGCCAGCAAAAATACTGAACACCCAATGAGCATGCACCCATACACACACTTAAACACACACATACACACTGGAGTCTAGAGAGGAAGGATGGGGGCAGATGAAGAAACATCACACTGTGAACATTTATTAAAGGAGACATCTACAGAGGGTCAAGACATAAAGAAAGTAGTGGGGGGGAGAGAGAGAGATGCAGTAGTGCTGTGCAGGAGAGAGATTTATCTGTATCTGTGTGTCCACTATGGTACCATGCCACAAAAAAGCAGTCTTACCGAGTATGCATTAGTAGCAGGTTGGCATGCTTTTACATCATAAATCGTTGGTTGCTTTCCCAAAAGCCACATCACTCATAAACACATACACACACACACACATACACACACACACACACACACACACACACACAGGTACGAAATACAAGCACACACGCACAAGTACGCATGAGTTGACTGGTGGAGAGAGTGGGCCAAACGCAGTTCTCAGCTCAATGGACAATCCCACAGTTAGTAAGGGTTTTTAGGTCCAAGCAGCTTACCCAATCATTTATCAGATTAATACTTTTCATGAGAATAAACCAGTCATAGAGAGAGACATATGGAATGTGTTAAACTGTGCTCATCTGAAAATCAAAGAAATATTGCATAACCAAAGGTCATCCTGTGTGTGTGTGTGTGTGTGTGTGTGTGTGTGTTTCTATGTATGCGTGCGTGTATGCGTATTAGTGCTTTAGCTTGTGCAAATGTTAAATCTGAATGAAACCATTAGGAAAAAAAATTTGTTTGGACTTCTCCGACATGTATTCTCCCTTGAAATCACAGCAACTGTAATTTAGTAAATGTAATCACAGCTTAGATTTAAAGCAAGACTATAAAATATTATTTCTGCAGGAAGACTAAACAAAAACCCAGAATGCTGTTTACAGATCCAGCACCCCCCTCTGAGGTAGTACAATTTCAATTTTAAATGAGCAAAAATCGTGTTCCTTCAACATCTCTATGTTTCCTTCATGAGACAGCACCCAAACTAGAAAGAAAAATTACCGTTTTTGATAATCAAATAATTGTTGTCAAACAATCAAAGTAACCGTTGGGGAATGGGAAATTATAACAGTAATTGATTAATCAATTAATTGAGAAAATAATGAATCAACTAATGAAAATAACCACTAGTTGTATCCTTAGTATCTTGCGTATGTGAAGTTGGTGTGATTGCGTCGTGAGTGAGCCTTACACAAGAGTCGAGCAGGTCGATACTGTCCAGGCTCTTGCTGCGGTGAATGCGACCTTTGATGCGACGTAGAGAGGGTTTTCCCTGGCTCATGGGCAACGAGAGGGTGGAGGTGGCAGGCATTGCCATAGCACCAGCGCCACCTGTAGCACCTGTAGGCCCATCTGAACACCCGGGAGCACCTGAGGGGGATGTATCGCCATCTTGGGGGGTCACCCTGCAACAGAAAACAAAGAGAAGCAAAGATGAGAAGGAATGAATTTGATCAATAAAGCAGAAAAATACACAGTTCTCAGTGATAGCAACATTGAACATCTTCGATTTCTTCTTTATCTTTCATTTTCTGCCACAGCCATACACTCCCTGTCTGAAGTCACACATTATTGCGTGGCAAAGAAACCAGGTTTATTAGGTTTCTCTTAATCCTTAACCCGATCCCTAACATCATGTTACTGCAGAAAGTCAACAAGAATGAGGGTACTTAAAGATGCACTAATCAATATATGTTTATATGAACAATGCGCTTGTTTTGATTCAGGGTCACCCCTCGTTAGTGTCATTTTCACCAGCAGACAGCGGTTTTCAGAAAAAGAAAGCTCCCAAAACTCCACTGTACGCTGCCTGCTCAGCTCCAAACAGCAGACAGACACAGTTAGCTACTAGTTGGTAAACATAGTGGAGCATTTACCAGCTAAACAGACAGATATTTCCCTGAGTTGGTGAAGACCAAAAACAGGGCTAATCATAAAAAATAATTTATCAGTCATTGCATACTTAAGTGCATGTAAATATACTGTGTGTCACTTGAATGAACATCATACATTACATGCTAAGATACCTGCCGTGTGGTGAGAAACTGGATGCAGAGTTTGCACAGTTTAGTTTCACTTTAATGACAGCTTCAATTGATAGTACCAACATATCTGAGACTTCTGGGTATGTTTCAAACTCTTGAGTGTTTCTGATGCTGCATAGCTTGTGGGCTCAACAAGTTGACGTAACCACATCCATTAAATACCACACGATTCACAATGACCACATTTTCTCTGAAGAACAAGCCACACTGCTAGCGGGCACTGCTGCATATCTGAGGGAAAACATAAAGATGCCTGGAGGATCAAAGTGACATAACTTTCCTCTTGCTGTCTTTACTTTTTAAAGGACATCCTTTCCTGTTGGCTGTAGTTGCATTCAAGCAAGTGTGAATAATTGGGCTGAATGTCAGCGGGTAGCCTGCAGATGGAGACTAGGTATGGAGCATCCATTTGTCTTCTATTATTAAGCCACAATGAAGTTGCTTTGCTTCTAACATGAGGGTAACCTGAGGGGAATTGCCAAGGGAAATTACCACTCATTGTAATTCTGACAATTTTCAACCTCACACCTTAAAATGTGAATAATATAAAATAACCAAAGCAATTTCAAAGATCCCCAAAAAGGGAAATGTTTTGAGGTGAAAGTTTTTAACCTTACATACGTGTTTTAAAGACGACTAGGGCTAGCAGACAAAAACTGTACTGTATGTTGGGTGTATGCATGATAATCTTCTACGACTTAGCTGAAACGATTAGTCGATAAATTGTCAATCCACAGAAAATGAATCTGCAGATATTTTGATAATCCATTAACCTCTTTGGATCACTTCCAATTTCCATTTGTAGACGGCAACTATTTTATGCTTTTCTCTCGTAAATTATTATGAATCAAATATCTTTGGGTTTTTGAGTCTTTGGGTTTTTGATGACAGGCATCTTTCACAATTTGCGGACAATTTATAGAGAAAATGATTAATCAGTCAATCGAGAAAATAATCTGCAAATGAATGAAACGTAACATTAGTAGTAGCTGTAGCCAGCTCAGCTCTGCAGTGCATTCATGCTTAATAACATGAAGCCTTCGAAAGAGAAGATGAACTATTTTTTGCACTTGAAATATATCATGATGACAAGTCATCAGTCAGGGCAAAGGCTTGTACAAAAGTATTAGACGTGTTAAGAGTTGACGACACATGACAGTCTTCAGGGAAAAACATAAACCTACTGACAGCTTGTCAGTCTCTCTGGGCATGGAGAAGGCTGGAACTATGGAGGGAATATAGTCTCAACATGATTTGTAAATGTGTATTACATGATTTGTAACTGGAAAAAAAGATTTGAAAATATTTTACTACAACTTCTCCGATCTGATCCGTTCGTAAAACTATGAAGCATATCAAACTCAATGAAAATAAGCGTCACTGAGAACAAGCAAATGCACCTTCACGCGAAGGGCAGTAGGATTCTGCTGGGGAGTGGGGAAACAGCAAACCTGTATCTGCTTTTTGCCTGGACTGTTTTCCCAGTAGAAGGATAACTCTACCACCTGCCAGTAGCTTATTTAAACCATATATTTAAATTTATAAGTTACTATATAAAGTCTGTGGTTGGTAAATGTATGTGCTCTAATCAATGGACGACAAGCTATTCTGTCTTATTTAGAAAAACGTCTTTCCCACTTTGAATAAAACACAAATACGCTGAAAGCCCAGATGTCCCGGTTTTCTACCAGCACTTAAATGCAACATGCATTTACAAGTCTGTGGAGCTGCGACCAGCATTAATATAGTTTCAAAATCCCAAAAGCGAAAGTAACTTGATCCGTGCATAACACGAGACATTTGTAAACACAGAAAGCTTTTTAAAAGCGAAAAGGATCAGATCTGAGAAGATGAAGTTAAACATCTGTAAGTAAAATATTTTTAAATCATGTATTTCAGTTACAAATCATGTAATGCACATTTACAAATCATATTGAGACTATATTCAACACATTCACAGTATTTAGCCACAGTGGTTCTTTAAGCTAAATGTTAACATAATGACAATGACAATAATGACAATGCTAACATGTTGATGTTAAATGTTTACCATGTTCACATTCTTAGTTTACTATGTAAGCATGCTAAAATTTGCTAATTAGCACTAAACACAAAGTACATCTGAGGCTGATGGGAACATCTTTAGTTTTTAAATTTTTGCATTCATAAATACTTTAGGGTATTGGACAAATTAAAATGTCGACCTGATGATGGCGCTAGATGAAAAGTTGAGGGACCCCCAAAGCTATCAACATTCACCCTGAGAGGTACATGAACGTGTCTTCCAAATTTCATGGAAATCCATCCTGTAGTTGTTGAGATATTTTACCCCCAACCATAAATGTTAACCCTATGGTGGCATTAGAGAAAAAGTCAGGTGATCATCAAGATGTTAGTATTTATCCTCTGAGGGTTATGAATGTCAATGTCATTACCAAATTTCAATGCCAAGATTGTTTTGCTCTGCATTTCATTTGCACATCTCTCAACATTTACATTCATATGGATGCATCTTTGATGACCTCTCATCAACAGTCAGGTTCTAAACAATAGTTCTAAAACATTTTATAATGTACATACTGTACATACATAAAAATATATAATGTGTCTGTGTTACTCTGTTCTCCTGTTTCTCTTCAGTGATGTTGAATATATGTGTAGCATTAGCAGTGAGTGTGAGCTACAGTACAGGTTGTAAACTGCCCTCATTAAGTCACACAGATCCAGTCCATGTCAGCACTCCTCATTCTTAGAAACCCACAGATCTTCATAAGCTGCTGCTGGATGTGTGAATGGAATCCCCTTGTAAAAGCAACACTGGGATTACAGAGACCGGGCTCCTCCTCCTCTGTGTTTCTGTCCTGGCTGTTAGTGAATACATTGTGCGCAGGTCACTGTAGCAGACAGGGATTGAATTACACTAATTACAAATTAGGTACTTTTAAGTACTCTTAACTGAGAGTCTGCACAGGAGTATTTGGCTCAAGGAGTTTTTACATCACTGCTTGCTTTACAGTGTATTTTCTGCTATGAAAGTTCCTGACAACTAGAAAAAAAGTGATATAACTTTATGTACACTTAGTACACAGTATGACTTGCAATCAGGTGACATTGTAAACAATGTGGATCACTTAGGACCAAAGAACAGAGTAACTGATTCAAAATCATTTGAAAAAAACCCTTCAAAGAGGCAAAGTTGCAAGAAAATTTACAAATGCCCATGTCCTATTTTATGTGTAAATGTTTTATTTTCTGCCCTTCTCCTTACCTCTTTTTCCAGTTGTACTAGACACAACAAAGACTCTGAATATAATCGTAGCCATGTACAAAAATAGAAAGTTTGTTGAGCTAAAGTCGGATCCACGAGCAGTATAAAAATCACCAGAAGGAACAGAAGCATGACTGCTCATTTGCTCCTGCCCTATGAATGATTTATCATCAGTGATGTTGGAGGATTTTAGGAAGATATATTGAGCCATGCAAGCCAGTAGATTAGACGCAGTCTGGCTGTCTGTGCAGACATACAGTAAGTTAGTTTCACTTTTCACTGCCTCTGGAGAAATATGGAGAAACTCACAAACATGCTGGAGTGCACTCGCAATGAGTACCCAAAGTGACCCCCTCAGTGCAAACAACAGACAATGCCGGCATTTTACAGCACAAAAATAAAGGAATAACAAGACACATTAGGCTGACTGCAGCAAGAGGTTTATGAAGGTTTATGAATATTACATGAGACTTCAGCCCAAAATAGAGAATCTCCCTCCTGCCCTGGATTTGAGGTTATTGGCGAAGCTTTACAGATTACCTCATCGCAGAATCCCAGTATGTATCAATGTTATAGCCTAACTGTAGAAAAATCTTCATTCATTCATTCATTAATGTATGTACAAAAAAGTATGTTCCTTAATTATTATTAACAGTTAGATATAAGGACATAAGTAAATTATGGTAGATACAATTAATAAATTTGTCAAAAAATTATAATTAATAAAAAAAAGCATTTGTCGCAACACTACAGCCTAACATATCATTATAAGAACATCATTAAAAGATTATGAAAGTTCATCTTTGACTTTGGAAACAGCAGTTAGTACTTGGTAGTTTGTAGCTGTACATAAACTTCATTAGCAGTTAGAGTTTGCCCAGTTGTCACAGAAGGGTATATTTTTAAATGTCTGGACTTTAAGGACTGAAAAGCTGAGTTTCAAAAGATGATCATGTGATATGATCGAATCCTGCACAACAGCTACTAAATAGTGACATTGTTCACTGCTGTTTTTAAGTCAACGATGAACTTTGAACCTCAGATTTTGAGCCTAAATGGATAAGAAGTCCATAAAGTGCAAAGAAATAATGGAAATGTGAACCACTAAATTCACTTAAGAGGACCTTGAGATAGGATTATTTTATCAAAATACTGTTTTTAAGGTCAATAATTAACCTTCATGCTCATATTTTCCATTCTGTACTCTTCGGAAACAAATGTCATCAGTCACCTACAGAAGGACCAATTATATTTAGCATTTTGAACATATATATATATATATTGTAAGCTTGGAGAGACCCGTTTAGCTGTCCTGTTTAATGGGTGTTAAAGGGGATGGGGTAAAGGGTTGGGGGGCTACCAGGGTACATCCTCCTGTTACATCAGAGGTAGTATGTTATGACAGATCTTCAGATGGAGAGCACTTTGCAGAACAATTGGTTCCACTTAGTGAGGACTACAGGGACAAAAGCAGGTGTGCCTCATCCCCATCCCGACACTTCTACCAAAGCAGCAAGTCTCTCAGTCACACACACACACACACACACACACACACACACACACACACCAGAGACATGATCCCACCACAGATTTCCTGTCCTCCTCTGCCCAGGTGGCTCTATGCCTTACAATGATTTTTCTTCGACTGCTTTTATAGTATCTTTAATAACAAAATGTTAAACAGAGTTCTGATGGGGTGTCTTTTGATCCTGGGATTTGTCTTTGTTCATATCTTCCAGTTCATCAGGCGACAGGAGCATCCAAAATAACTCCACTGATTCTTCCTCTTTCCATTTATATTCTCAGACCTCTTTAAAGAAACTTTTACCTAGCCAGTATGCTAGTCATTTGTTTTACTTTCCATATAAACACATTCACTAAAGCAGGAGCCACTATTGCACAGGTGGGAAAAAAAGAAAAGTTAAGAGCAAAAAGTCAAAGAAACTAAATGAGACAGGTGAAGAAAGCATGAAGGGACATTGGGCTGGAAGAAAAGGGCTGGAAGACAAAAGGAGGAAGACCATAATGCAAAGGGACAAAGCACAGAGGGACATTGTCAGCGTATGGCTCAGAGGTCGTCCTGACTGCTTCGTAATGCCTGACTGTTCAGCTGGAAGTGATGGCAGCCGATGAACATGCATCATTCTGCTCACGGCTCCCCTGCTACTACTTCAGGGGACAAGTGGTGACGAGAGGTGTGTGACACATCCTACTTGATCTAGATGACCTCAATGACACTCCCTAACAGAAGAATAAAGCAAATGACTAATATGTTGGCTGGCTAAAAACATCCTTGAAAACAAGGAAACACAACAAAGCTTTTAATAGACTAGTTGGAGTCTGTAAGCTCTCTAAGAGCCACCTGGACAGACAAGGATGTGACTGAAAATCTGTGGTGAGATCAAGACTCTGATTAGGCCAGACGGGCCTGACAGATGGACAGACCAGATTAGGCATATAGACATGTATCAAACAAGGCGGGACAACACTCATGTCCGAGCGCTGTCTGACCCCTGTGGAGAGGAGGGTGACAGGCAGGTCATCGGCTGCTCCCGACGGCTGCTCCAGACATCTATACCAACTTTAGGGCACATTACAACTCAACGGGTCTGTTGTGAAGACTTGCTGGGCTAAAGCAAAAGATGCTGCCATACCTTAATACCACATACACAATCCCACCAACCGTAAGCGTGTTTCACACATTTTGCTTGTGGATTATTACAGAGAAATGTCCACTACCAGGAGGGGCAAGTCCTAAGAGATAAATAAACAAACACAGGAAGATGTGTCCATAGTAATGAACTTAATTAGCTGTTAGTGTTCATCTTTGCCTTTCTTACAATTTATGCCATACAACCTGAACATACAGGTTCAAAAATGAGACTAGACAAATACTGACGATTGGGGCTACATAAGGTATTTCAGCTCATTAAAGTACAAATTATATAAGTTTGTTATTACTATTATATAAGTTACTGCTGAGCATTTTTCTAACAATCCTACAACTTGTGATCTCATACCACTGAGCTGCTATAGGTAATCCATAACAGTGTTCCACTTAAATTTACTGTCATGTTGTTATTATCACATGGTAAAGTGGCAGCAAGCAGAAAACGTTAAAAACGTGATAACTGGAAACTGCTACATCAGACTACTTGAGGAAACAAATGCAACTTTTTCAATCCAAGAAACTACCAAATTTATATTATCCTGTTATCCTTGTTTGACTTTCAAACAACATAGCAATGCTTTTGGTAGCTCAAATCTTACACGGATGGTGGAAAACCAGTCTAAAGTTATATGGAATATTAAATAATGGTCAGTAATATGTGATTTGTACTTAATGGGCTTAACCTCTCAAGTATTGTTGCCTATCCTAGTGTATACTGCTTAGTCACAAATTATTTGATTGGTTAGTCTGTTTCAATCTTATTGGAATAGCAGACGTAATAAAAAAGGGATAATCACTAAGGGTGTTTCAGTGGGTTCAGATTTCCAGATATTCTCTACTGCACTACAGTATAATGTTGTTGCAGACAGACAGATATAAATCTGCCAGGCAGAGGGAAAGGAAGAAAATAATAAATTGGGATCTCTGTCAAAAAAGTGGATCCCCTCAGCTGTGTCCTTCTCTATTTGAGGGACGGCAGTGATGGATTCCATCTTGTCAGCCCCCTGTGAGCCATCGTGACAGTCGGGAGTCACCAGAGGCCGAGTACGTGTGACTCACAGATTCTAAAAGTCATTGCTGCTCCGCGTCTGACTCTGACCGGAGACGATGAGTCTCTGATAGGCCTCTGTTACCATCGCTGCTGCCAACAGGCTCTTTAAGCAGCCATTACCAGACCTTTAGTTAGGCTCACCATTACATGAATCCAGACCTGCGCTGTGAAAGAACTGCAGTCAGACTCAGCTGGAGAGTCAATGCTGTATATCACTGGTAGCGGTATAGTACTTCACTACAAAGAGAGTAAAAGGAGGAAGACTAAGAAAGAACAAATATACCCTCATATATCATTTTGATCCCCTGTTTGGGAGCATTTAGGTTTGGTCTGATATACTGATTTTTGATTTCTTGTTTTCACACAACTGAACATAAGGATCAGAACTATTAACATTTCCTCTTAGCCACTAGCTTCTATGCAATATTGTTATGGTTTGGAAGAATAATTATGCTGTTTGGCCTTAACAACTACAAGATATGTAACAAACAGAAACAGAAAAAGATAATATTGAAAAGGTTAATTAGCAAGAAAATAAACAGTACAAGTATAACATTTTACACAGTCTGCCCACTATTCTGTCTTTTGTGCTATCCCTATGTGAAACTTACTATTACTACAATAGTACATCATACTACATCTTTTAGATGATTTTGGACATTTTAAAAAAGCCCAGTCATAAAAAAATCCAAGACAGATAGTATACAACTGTATACAGATGACAGCTTAAAGGTATAGTCACTTCAGGGGCGGAGGTCGAATAACTATAACATTAAAATTGGAGTGAAATGCTGTATTCTTAGTCTGGTAGAGTTGTACAGGATAGAAATACCCATGCTAATTGTTCTAGCATTAAACTGTAGCCATTCAACAAAGCAAATATTACAGATAAAGTTCATTTTCATCAGTATTTAAATTGGACCCGAAAGGTTTTCACTAAAGGCCCTCACCCATAGACAAACAAACACACATACACCCTAACACTGGCACAGACACCCACAAATCTACACTCACACACGTCAACTAACACGTAAACACACACCCAAAGGATGCTCGGAGAGCGGGTGGGGGTAAGGGGGTGAGCCACGAGTCAATAAACCCTGTGTAATCTGTTCCCTTTAGTGGCATAAACCATCTGAGAGGAGATTACAACCGTTCTGCCAAAGTAAGAACATGCGAGTTCCTAATGGATAGAAACACTGAATAGAAACACACACACACACACACACATACACACACAAATAAACACATGTGTGCACCTTCACATATACTCTATAAAGAACTGTGGAGGGTAAGAGTCGTGTGCTCCAAGACCGCCATGAAGTCATGACTCTTTTTTTTAAGATCAGACTCCATGACTTTAATATTAAAAGGCTTTTCATGACTTCAGGGGGAGCGAGACAGAGAGATACTGAGAGTGAGGGAGAAAAAAACTGAGTATTTCTGCATGTTTTTCAGAAAAGTACTGATTATCATGACAGGCCCACCCTGGACTTGGGCTCCTGCTGCGGTAACTAATGCGCGGCATTGTCAGTTTCTGTGAGATTACGCATCGTGGCGTCCATGAGTGGAAATGGAAGAGTGAAGGGGGTAGGACAGGAGTTGAATGTGTGTGTTCCTCTGAAGAGCTTCGAGGGAGGACGTGTGGACAAGCAAATCAGAGGGCAGAGGGGCTGCTGCATGAGTGTTTGTGTGTGTGTGTGTGTGTGTGTGTGTT
>JAVQJL010075389.1:0-15672 GCA_036024295.1 Nannoperca obscura | reverse complement strand
GTCTTGACTCTATTTTCTATTCATTTCACAACGTATGGTGGTGAATAAGTGTGACTTTTCATGGAAAACACAAAATTGTTTGGGTGACCCCAAACTTTTGAACGGTAGTGTATGTCCTCCAGACCTTCCCCCCTTCAAGGCTGTGGAAAAACGAGTCTCCCTGTTAACCTTGGCCAGTAGCTCCACAAGTGCCTCTGGACCTGTTGGGAGCAGCACTTCACTATTCATAAAATACTTCCATTAATATTAACTTGTATGAGTAAGAATTGAAATGTCTATAGATTGTTGGTAAGCCTCATCTGTGATTTAAAGTACAGTATAGTCATGTTAAGCTCTTCTTTGCCCAGTAGATTTCTAAAATCTCATTTAAATGCTTTCCTTGAAAATAAGGCAAATTAAAATATTGTCTCTTCCTCCCTAATATCAGAGGTAATAGTTCCACCAGTGCAGTCTAAAGTCATGTACCATGTGTTCAGGCCACAGACTTCAATCTTTTTTGTTTAATCAGCATACCATATTTTGATAGCAGAAACAATAATGTGATCAGTGTACAACGGTGAAAATAGAATCGTTTTACCCTTCTTTGAATTCAGTTGTGCTGTTGAATGTATTTTTTTAAATGTGTTTTTATCTCTCTCATCAAAACAGAAAAACCGTAAGGAGATACCTTGTTATTGGGAGAACCAGCCAGCTGGCTGCCAGAAGTCGCACTGTGCCTTCTTCCATGAAAGGCCCCGCTACATTGATGGAAAGTTTGTCTCACCTGATAAAAGTGAGTGGACGTTGTTTAAGCAAACCAAACTAAGAATTTAAATTTTGACTTGAAACTTTTTAATGTAAGTTCTACTCTTATACCTTCATATTTTATATTTTTGCTCTGCTGAGTTGACCAATTCTCGTCCAGCACATTTCATTGCATGTTTACCCTGTGTTAACTGCATATGATAAATAAACCTAAACTTTAACTTGAAATGTAGAGAAGGTTACACCCACCATTGAAAGGCAGTAAGGATAATCGATGTAAATCTCCCAGGTCTAAGCAAGAATGAGGAACAGCCGCACGAGGAACCAGCTCCCCCGCCAGCTGCTCCTCTCCCCACTGCAACCAATCCCCAGCTCAGAGGTGTCATCAAGACAGAAACTCAGGAGGCAGTACCGAGCCCCACCCACCCGCCAGTGGTTATTAATCCAGCAGATGATGACGAGGATGAAGATGGTGAGCTGAATGTAATCTCAAAATGAGATGCCTCTTGTAGTCATTTTGAGATGAGATATTGCTTGGGGTCTTTACCACTCGCTTGTGTTTTTGTTTCTAGACCAGTTTTCAGAGGAGGGAGAGGATGGCAAAGTTGGTCCTTCTCCTAGAAAACTACCCAAATTAGGTAAGACTGCCGTCCAAAGGGTAAACTTTGGAAACAATTCATCATAATTTGTGAGCAAGGCTGTAGTACTCCCAAGTTCTGTGTGACCTTTGTGGAATGGTTGTTTTTTTTAAGTGTTAATGTTGTGTCTTGACAGATGAGTCACTGAACTTTGGAGTGAGCACCCTGGAAGAGATCCGGCTGAGGAAGGCCCTGAAGGCCAGCATGAAGAGAGCCGGTTACCCCATCCAGACTGCTGATACCTCGACCAACGGAGAGAAAGAAAACATCCAGTCACTCTTTCGACCATCCCTCTACGAGGCGAGAGATGGTAAAAAGCAGAAATTTGTGAGATTATCAGAATTTATGGGAGTTTGACTCTGCATCATTCTTTCCAGATTCTACTTGTTTACTCATTGCATAATATGTCTTCTGGTCTGGAATTCTGGTTTTTGAGGAATTGATGAATTTACTCAACATGGATACTGCTAGAAGAAACACATGCATGACCAGTTAAAGAAATATCCGATAATAAATAATATCCAGACATTTTCACGCTAGCTTGACAGCTAGCTAAATGTTGACCAATAAAATAGACATAATAATTGGCTGATCTGGTCTGGATGTGCCCTGCCTGAAACTTAAACATACATGTTGAACTGATTTAAGAGGGGGGGGAATCCAAATAAAGTGATAGCATAGTAACTGTTATGGCTCAAATGCCCTGAAAGCGTTTGACACCTATTGTTTTAAATGGCTGAAGTTACTTAAAGATGCGCTCCTCCGACCTCATTTTGATTTTGGAGCATCAAGTGGGAACCCAGCAACCAAAGCTGTTTATCCTGCAGATAGTATCATCTATCACGAACATTTACAGGTCATAAAATTTAACTTGATACATGAACCGAAAAACAGAAATTATTCAACATAAAGATGAGCTTTATGTGACTTTCTACCACCTGGAAGAAAAAATGAAAGATGGTCTCAATCACTCTGTCCCTCTTTTAACTTAGTCCCTCTTGCCTTTGAAGAAACTGGGAGATCAAGAGGCAGTGTGGCTGAACGACTTGGAAGGAAGATGCCCAACACCGGTAAATCTGGACTCTTGTTACACCGTACCAACAGATTTCGAGCCAGTGCTAATAATAATAATAATCTTTAATAGTGCAGATTAGAAGCTCACGAATTGACTTGTCCTTGCTGCAGATGTAAAAAGTGAATTAGGTGTCCCACTGAAAAGGAGTCTGGCTGACCGTCTGGGCAGAGTTGTGGACGAGGAAGAGCCATCGTTGCCCCCTCAGAAAGGTGAGTATCAGGACACATCAAGAACTAGTTAATTGGTATTCACTGAACATCACCTGCAGCCTTTTATTCCACATCATGCTGATGATAGGTGATGGTGGGAGGAGCAATGTTGTGACTATGACGTGTATATAAATGAATGTGCCTATTTAAATCGTTTTGTTTCTTGTGCTTCTACAGCTTTGAAGCCTATTAGGGAAAGACTTGGATTGCCTGCTAGGTCTGTTGCACCCACTCAACCAGGTAAGCTATAATTAAGCATTAATTTAGGGTTGGGCTATTGTTTCTGTTATAATATTATCCAATTGTGGTTACTCAAGATTGATGATCGTCACAGGGTGGCAAGAGTAGGAGGAGGTCACAGCCCGCCATTGAAATGCAGGCCAGTTCAGACCAAAGATTCACAATAAGACAAGACCGTTTTAGAATGTCGCTGGGAAAAGATGCAGGGTGTGAACTGGCACCCTCGGTTCGACTCGAGCTGGCTGAAGGCACAAAACTCGTTTCAACATAGCAAAGTCAGCTGGTCAAGTCGGTTACAAACTGTCAAAATGACAGAGATGTGGACAGAGGAAAGTATTTATTCAAATAAGATCAAAATTTAAGGCACTGTAAATTATATCCAGCTACAAAACAAGCTATATAAAGCTGGCAGTTAGAGTGGAAGTACAAAGAGTTGTTGTTATGGAAACGATACACCGTCTCATCTAGTCGCATTGGTGTAAACTAAACGTTGCAGACCCACGCATTTCACAAGTGTTGGAATTAAGGATTTAAAATTCCTTTGTTACTTGTGCAGATTAACAGGGCTCAGCAGTGGACATGCCGCTTCACCAGAAACATCTCAGTGCAGTTTGCACAGATTCTTTTTAGAATCTGTGGTGGAAATCTGAAAATGAAGTCTCGGCAGTCTTTTGGAACTTTATTAAGCTTTCTGCAGAAAGGACCAACGAGAAGCCTCTGGTGGCCTTGTATTTATACAGAGATAGCAGGGTAATAAACCACATGTCTCCCCATAAGGCGTCCTTTGAAGCAGGCACACCAACTGAACCCGACAGGTATATGACCCCACATGATATACACTGATCACATAACTTCACTTAAACAGGGTTTACTACGTTTCCAGGAAACACAGACCTAAACAAAGGAAACCTCATATCATGTAGGTCTGACCGCAATTTGGAAGGGCAGTTTAGGGTCATACATATGATTTTTGTAGGAAAAACCAATCAGCGATCAGCCCTTCAATCGCCAGTAAAGTTCTGATCGTCAGTCGGCACAAGCCTAAATTGATTAAAATGTTTATTGTTGTCTCCCAACTTTCCCAACAGCTGAGACCAGCATGGAGTCAAAGAAAGCTCCTGAGCAGATTCGCATCAAAACTCTGGAGGAGATCAGAAAGGAGAAGGCAGCAAAGTCTCCGAGCCGGACAAATGGCCCTTCAGCCGTGGCCCCAGAAATCAACACAACTGAAACCACTAAGGCTATGAAGCAAGCCATCACCGTCAAGGACAATTCCATTAGTCACGTCAAAACGTTCTCTGAGATCCTTCATGCCAAGAAGAGAAGGCAGGAGGAGCAGCAGAAGCAGAACCACAGCCCAAAGAAGGCCAAGCACACTGCTGAGAAAGATCCAGGCAAGAGCCAGGAAGAGTCTGACATAGCTGAGCCAGCTGTGGGGGGGGTCCGAGTGAAGACCCTGGAGGAGATCCGAAGGGAGAAAGCGGCCAGGATTCAGGCTCAGCAGGCTAAAAACAAGAAGAGCTCCGATTCTGAGGAGAACGGTGTGAAGATGTCTCGCCTGCTGTGCAACAAGAAACCAGCCTCCCAATGTAAGACTGTAAATGTCTTTCAGATTGAATTGCATTGTGAACGTGCTAATCCTCATCACGTTTTGAATTTCTAACATGACTGTTGTGCTAATCTCAGCAGGCACCGACACAACAGAAAAGAGTGCTGAAGTGACATCTCCTACTGCTGCTTCCCAGGTATGTTAAGATTTAAGATCCTGCAGTACTGGCTGTGGTTGCTTGATATTCTGTTGATTCATGGTGATAGTAATTGTTCTGTGTCTTTCTAGGCCAGTGCTGCCAACGGTAAAAATGTCAAGGTCAAGACCTTCGAGGAGATCATGCGAGAGAAACGCCTTCGCAAGCAGGAAATAGAGGAGCAGGCCAAAGGCTCAGCTGAAGCAGAGCCTTCTCAGAAACAGACTGGAACCCTGAAGAGGAAGGCTCCTGCTAAAATCAGCCCTATATCGCCAGGCTCTTCATCACCATCCTCCACCTCTCTGACCTCTGACACTACTCTCTCAACCCAAAAGCTCCCCGTTCGTAAAAGAACCCCCCTCAAATCCAGGGCTGCTTCACCTCTGAGCAGCACTACTACTCCTGGTACAAGAGGTGCTGCCGTCAACTCAGTCCCCATGAAGCAGAGCTCTTTTCCGCTGGAGGCTGAGACAGAGTCTCGCTCACAGAGCCCCAGAAGCTCCAGGGAGGTCCCAGACAAAGACACAAGGATCTCCAACACATTGTCACCAGCCAAGCAGGCCAAAGCAGCTCCTCAGGCTGCAAAGGCTTCTACTGCTGATAAAACACTCAATAATCAGAAGAAATCCCCAGAACACACTGCAGACACCAAAGGTACCGCACCTTTAACTCATACATACTTCACTTTCCAAACCATGTGTCTGTTTGGGCTTAATGTAACCCACCTTAAACTTAGACTGAGAGAAAGTCTGACCTTTTCATGGCCTACAATCTGCATTTACACTTACCTGAGTGACCTTGTTATTGTTGGTTTTCTACAGACACCTGATTTCCTAATTGTCACGTAAACAAGAAACCTAGTTTTACTTAGCTGGGATTTACAAAATCCTGATTCTTTGGCCATCCCTAAACATAACTTGGTTTCAAATAGGGTTTGTACAAAATTACTCTTTTATTATATGTCATTAAAACTTTGCGTCCTTTTCAGTGAGGCCCAAACTGAATGTGAAGCCGTCTGTCATGAAGCCTGCAGTGCAGGTGAAACCAGGCCAGAAGAAGAGGAGGGGGGCGGAGCGATCTGCCGTTGCTGCTGTTAAACCTCTGAACAGTGCCTCCACAGTGCTGGAGGAGCCACAACTGGAGGCAACGTGCAGAGCAGGACAGGTAGGTTGACACGCTGGCCCAGTGATGGTGTTCATTTGATGTGGCACATTTCATATTTGCTTTTATATTCCCAAATACTGTCTTACTTTACTCATTTGTGCATATTGCATTTATCTTTTCATAAATGTTCTGATGCTTTCTACTGCAACTATTTTGTACAGCTTCCTAGTGTAGTAGTAGAGCATTTCTGCTCAACATTTCCATAATACTTAAAATAAATAAATAATAAATAAAATAGTTTTATACACTTATTCTTAATATGTTTCTCTTTTGTTACATCCTGCCTACAATTAATTGAACTGACATTTAATCATAGGTTTCAAGAAAAAACTGCAGGCAAAGTGTGACTGTTGTTCCATTGCCAGGTTTTCCCGACCGCCAATGCAGAGGCTCAGCTGAACGCTGCTGTTCCTCGCAGTCCCAGCACTCTGTTGGACTCATGCTCCAGCTCCAGCCCACTGAGAGAGGAGCTCCAGACGGTCCCGGTCTTCAAACATAGTCTCAGCCAAGAAAACAAGCCGACTGTCAGCGTGGCTGCTGCCAGAGAGGCCTGCACGGTCCCCCAAAGGTAAAGATCCACAGGGAGCCAAAAACTTTAAACATTGACACAAAGGAAGAAAATATATGTTGACAAGTGTGTGTGTGTGTGTGTGTGTGTGTGTGTGTGTGTGTGTGTAAAATCTGTGATTACAAAGAAAGTCTTGTTACAGGATTCCTATTGACTCTATTCATTGTTTGGTTGACTCCAGAATGTGAACTCAAATATTTCATCTTTCCTCAAGCGAGAAGTGTGAAAATCTGATTAATAGCAACCAGTCCAAACTGGTTTTAGTTTTTAATCTACCGTTGTATTTAACAAAAACAGGTCCTCCGTGTTTAAAAAAATTTACAACTTTTGTACTTTTCTACACAACTTCACCTCCCATTTGTCCATTATTATTTTGTGGTAGCAAGACACCCACAAGTGTATTTTTACAGTTATCAAAATATTATAGGAAATCCCATTCTTCAGATGTTTGTAAAAGAGACAATCCCAGTGAAAATTGATGTTTTTCCACATATGATATGAATAACAAGCGCCTCTATACATTTCAGCCGGGTCCTAAAGACTCCCACTCAGCCCAAGCCACGGAGACTGAGCGCAGCTGCAGCCCGCACCGCCTCCACCTCCAGCACCGCAGCCTCCACCTCGGCTGTGGACGACTTCGAGACGCTGATCAGCGAGTTCACCAACGACCATCTGGAAGAAGCCATGGACCCTGGCATCGGAGAGGACGACCTGTTGCAGGAGCTGTCAGAGATGATTGACAGCTGAGGGACTCCATCAAGAACAATCAACACCCCTCCCCAGCTTCTCACTTACCACCTTGTCTTTTGACTCTATATTTAAAAGAAGTGAAGACCATCACCCACTATCTACCATGGACTCTTTTGAAAACACCTTTTTCTTAAAAGTTCCACTTATTTTAAGCTTTAGGTTCAAATTTGTGCTTTACATTTTACATTTTACATTACAGAAATCTTTTCTCCTTTTTCATTTCCTGCCCATATGATCATCTGATGGCCCAAGGGTTATTCTGCTGGGAATAGATTTGTGTTTTTATCATGTCTGTCCATGATCATTGTCAGACTTTTCAGCTCCTGAAAAGAGAAAATGAGCCCTGGTGCCGAGATGTTATAAAGAACACCCTCAGTTTGTTGGGAATTCCTGGAAGATAAATGTTGGGAGCGATGAATGTTTTCGAGAGAAGTCATATCTGTATACTGTGTATGCAAAGGGAAGAGCAAGTTGAGTATCTAAATAATGAATACTGCTGCACTTACAGTAGCCTGCCCCCATCTACTTTTTTCTTCTTTTTTTATTAAGACTGCTGTTACCCAGCTAATTCCCAGATTATGCCATTGAAATCTATCCGTTTTACTTCAACAGTGACCCTGTCAACAAAGCTCAGGTCAGAACCTGAGTCACAAAGGCTTTTCTAAAGTTCTTCAGTCATGTTAGTGTTTGGATCATTTTATTCATCAGGTGTATGTGGTTTATAGATATTCCACTCACAATTTATGAATTGCACCTTCTACCTGTGCTCGTCCTTGAGTTTATATAATGTTTGAAATGTTTGTATTTTTTTAACCAGTTCTTTTATTCAGTGGGCGTGCTTTCAACTAGTCTGGGATAAGTGCTCTCCAGTCTTTGTTAATGAACACCTCAGGGACTGTTTCTGATGTTTCTATGTTCTTTATATGATTGACAAACACTGTATTTTAATTCAACAATGCTGTCTCTAGTTGTCTTTTTCTCTTTTGTGTTGGCATTGGTTTATCAATGTGGTATGAGAAAAGATCAACTTGTTTTTTGGTCTTAAATGTGTTTGCTCTGCCTGACCCTTTCCCACAAAACCATCTTTTCAGAGTGACTTGTACAATTAACGTGTAAATAAAAAAAATGCTTTTAATGACCAGCTGGATCAATAATTGACTGATTTAAAAAAGAACTTAAGTCTGCGGATAACCATCAGGTGTTGACACATAAAAGAAATGCATAAATTGGTGTACATTTATATGGTGTATAAATGGTAGCTTGTTTTTCAACCAAGCTTTTAATAAACATTATAGTTTGTTTATTTCATTCCACATAAAAAGAAATAGACTATTAGAAACACCTGTGTATAATCCAGCAGCAGCACGAACAGCATCCAGAATGACCATACAGCTGAATCAACTATCAGAAACAACATAAATCCTTGATGAAGGAAAGAGTTCATGCAGGGCAAGATTGCATGGTTTTTAGCTAGCTGTACTTCATAAACTAGCAACTAAATACACATTTGTGGGTCTTACCTACTTTTTTCAAGAAATATTTGAAATTCCAGTTAAAAATAAAACGAAACAGTGCCAGTTTCTGCTCTTTTTATGCAACTACAGTATATCAGACGTATTCTATCTGTTGGCGAGGCACTGTTAAAGAAACATGACCTACACTGTTGAAAATCATGCTCCCGGGAACATTAATAACTTGAACACTAGAAACCAACATGCATGCAGGGAAAATATAGGTTACCTGGTGTAACCCCAGTTCTATGAGTACACGCGAGGCCTTCTAACGGGCTTTGCTATTGGTTTATCCCCTCGAGGCTCCACCTCAACACCTGAGTCAGGGGTTAATGTACTCACCCTCCAATCAGGGGGTAGTATCCTCCCCCCAATATAACCCCAGTCTGTGCATTGCTCGTTTCCCCTGAAAACTCAGCAGCCACCCTGGGACCAGCTGGGCTGGCAGTTAGAGGGCCTTGCATGTACTCATAGAACTGGGGTTACATCAGGTAACCGATTTCTATGTCATACATGCTCCGCCCTCTAACGGGCTTCGCTATTGGTTAAACCCAAGGCGAAGGCCGTAGGGATGAGATGTACTCCCAGCTGGGCCCCGCCTAGCGGACAGGCCAAACCCCAACCATATAGTAACACATACATCTAGCAGGCCCGATCGGGTTCCACCGCCAAGGCGACCTGCACTGGCCTGCACTGACCACCACCTGGACCCTGGAGTCATGTGGACTCTTGTGGAAAACTTTTATCAACGGATATTTAGTTAGTTCCATATGTGTATGTGTGTTATATGTATTCAATATACTCACATGTGTATTTAAATATATATTCATCATATGTTATTTGCTTTTAGTCTAGTGGAAGAGTGCAACAGGCCTAGTTGGAGGAGGTACCAAGGAGTAGGTGTGTGTGTGTTATGAGGGGATGTTTGGTGTGTCCAGCTGATGTCAGCTGAATTGGCGAAGATTTAGGACTGGCAGCCATTGCTGTTGCAGTCAGCAAAAATCCAAGGGCAGTCAGCGGGCATCCATGATGTACGGCAAAAAACACAGTTGAAGACCCTCAAAGGTCGGCAACTTTCAGTGGACACTTTGTAGGAAGATCCGAGAACGTAATCGGATACTCTCAGTTAGCTGTCGGTTGATACTCATAAAATATTAATTATGACCGTGAGTAGGTGAAATTCAGGTCAACGCCAGCTAAGGGGGGGTAGGCCGGAACTTCCAAATTTGAAGATGTTGACACCAGTATCTATAGGATGATGATTGGATAATGTAAAGCCCATCCCTGATTTCCTCAGAATAGGTTGGGTTATTTGTATTATAAAATGGCCTGCACATGTATTATTTTTTAATTCAGCTCCGGGGCTAACTCGGGTTTATTCCTTGAAAGAATAAACTCTTTGCATCAGACGCCTGTTCGTATTCAGTGTCCTTTTTGAACCTGTTTGAGACTTCTGCAGCAGAGTTGCTACGCAGGAGACTAAGTGTTGGAGAAGAGGTCCAGACTCATATCTGACCCAAACACTGGACATTTTTCTACAACAATAGAGCTTGTAGCTGGAAGCCTCTCACTACTTCATGAAGCGGTCTGTCTTGCTGAATGGTTGGAGACAATTAGCCTTACAATTAGCCTTATAACCTGCCTTTAGTGGCAAAATCCTACCTTGCTGGTGAGACACAAAATGTGTTGAAAATGTCAGGCAGAACTTTTTAAGATTCGCCTTGCCAACACCTCAAGGCACGACGAGGCCAGTGTCACGGTACCTGGTCCAGTGCCGGCACAGAACACCATGCAAATTCGTCAATGCTACGTTGGAATCTGCCTGGTGGTATGCACACAGAGAAGAAGAAGAACTGAAGCGCATTTATAAGTGATGACAAGTCCAGATCTTCCAGTGACAAGTGATTGTAGCCAGGTGAATACGTCATCATGCCATGATCGTGAGCAGATATATGAAAGGAAAATATGACTTTCTGTGTGTAGCTTGCAGTCTGAAAATGTCAGTTTTCTTCTTTCTGTCATTGCCCTGCCTATGTTCTTAACGCAAGACCACCATTTATACTTTGCCACATGGATAATTGAAATCAGACACAAAACAAGGACAAATTGCACGCAGAATCAAAGCTGCAAAATGTAATGAATGTGCATGCCTTGTAATATCATTAGCGCAATATCTTTTGTAAATCGGACATTCCCCTGTAACCTGTAGAGCAGGTAGGATACTACAGTTTTCATCTACCCTGTTTCAATATGAGAGATTCTATGCTATTACTGTAATGTCAGCTGTTGGACATTAATATGACACAGTTCACCTTGTGCTATAGCTGCTATATACATATTGTGCTTGGTGATAAGAACCACCAGTGTCAATGTAGATCAATATTATGAAGGAACAGCAGGAGATCCAGTCATTTAAGGAGTGGAGGGACTAAAATAGAAATTAATGAAATGCATTTATGGAAGGTAGTGCTGAAAAAGATAAAAAAAGTATTTTGCAGTTATTGCAAAAACAATGTACGTATTTTGATTATAGACACCAGTTAACCTCTCTGTACAGTGACAAACTGGTACACATTTGTGTATTGCGTTGTATTATTCATTTTATTAACTGTTTTTAAAGACATGCAGTGATAGAGTGTGTTGTGTAGAAATGGGGTTTATACAAAGTCGTAGCCAATATGAAGACAATTTCAAATTCAGCTGTAATCATAGACATCTGGCCGACCAGTTCAAACAAATAAGAATAACAATTCTTTTGATCAATTAAACAAAATGTAAAAAGTAACATGCAAAAAACAACAAGGTAAAGCAAGAGAATGAACTTCTAACTACTTGATGAGTTGACTGACGTCACATTGAGTATGTGTAAGTGTTGACTCCCACACTGTTGCTTGACATCTATAATGACCTTTCACTAGTTCGCATTAGTCTTCAGTTCCCCTCATAAGAGCCCCTATGTGTTTGTTTTTGAGCTTAGTAGATGATGGGTATGTACCAGTGTTTATTGTTGTGATTGCTACAGTTGCTCTCAGAAACAGATATCAGCCTACGTAGGTGTCAGAACTATTACTCACACTCTAAAGGGCCTCACAGCCTGTCCTGCTGATTCAGTGTGTGACTTTGGTTCCACCCACTAACTGTTATCCAAATAGATTCCACTGCCCACAGTTACTGTCTATATTTTGAAACCATCTGGACAGTTGCATGGGCACAGTTGGTAAAGAAGGATGGGGGCGCACTTTTAATGGCACATGTTGATGATGCTGTGACTATTAGTGCACTATTAGAGTACATTTCTGATGTTACAATTTACAATCACAGCCAAGCTTACACAGTGTGGATATCAGTTTTTAATTTGTTGGTCATGTATATAAGTACAAAGAGTGTGCCTCTTGTGTATGGCTTTGCTGAGACTACGTTTTTATTATTATTATTTAAATACCTGACAGAGGTAACATTAAATATATACAATATATCAGTGCAGTTCCCTAGTAAGTAAGTAAGTAAGTAAGTAAGTTTTAGAATTTCCCAGTGGGATTTTGAAATTGTTTTATGGACTCTGCTGTGGCTTATTAGTGGCTCATATTTCCAATTTGTCTTTTTCTATAAATCTTTGAAAATTAATATAACTTCCTAATGACTTTTGGGTTCTGGAGTTCCATTCAGTTTTCAGTAGATCTGTTATTGGAATGTTGTATGGTATTATTATTATTATTATTATATTCTGTGTTAAGTAATGTAAAGGTAATATGTAGATTAATTTACAATTTGGGAACACTTTATTTGAACTCCCTTAATTAACTCCGCAGTTATAAGGGTTTGTTATTAAAACTTATAACATCTTCATATATGACAATATATAACATTTAATCATTTATAATCAGATGTCTTCAGTTGTTTTAAAATACATCTATAAATAGCTGAACCTTCTTTACATATGCACCAGCAGTTAATAAATGCCTTGTAAGCCAGTATATAATACATACCTTGATTGTTTTTCCTTTTTAAATTGTAAACCCTAACCTACAAAGGGATTATATATATAATCACTCAAATGTGTATTACACCCTATAAATATGTACTAAGCTATATGGATATCTTTAATTTAAATATAAATTTGTTCACTATTTATGAACAATTAACACGTATCCATATATGTCTTATTATGTGTAGTATGTATGTATGTAGTAGTATGTAGTATGTGTACTTATTATCAGTGTTATGTGTTATAAACCATTATTTATTTATTTACTGCTAACAAATGCTAATAGATTTTTCATTGTACAACACTGCTGCATGTTAATTACTATGGTGAATATACTATATAATATACTATAACTTGGGTGGCTTTTCTCCAGAATGATGATTAAAGTTGAAGGGTATTTCAGTGGCTTGATTAAGATAAAAATAATAGACCCAACAAAGCTTACTCTGTGTACAGGGTAACCTGTTTGTCTTGTCATTTCCCCCCTTAACAGAGCCGTTGATTGCCTATGTGGGATTTTCTGCTTGTAGACAAATATTCATGGACTTCACGCTGGGCAATTTTTGAGAAAACTGTATTTGTATGAGTACAAGTTCATGATTATGATTTGAAATGAAAACTTCAGCCAATCAATGCCTCGCCCACACCTGTAATTGTAAAAGTGGTAATTCAAATCACACAAGTCAGTATGCTTAATTTATCTAAAGTCAGTACCTGTGCAAAGGTCTCTTGCACATTCACACATTAATGTTATACTATTAGGCCTGATTGCTTGCATTTTGCATCCTTGGGTCACATAGTGGTCTGACTCCATCTACACATCAGCATAATTCTACTCCCCAGCAGTCTTGTAATCTAAATTCTAGACAAGCGTCATTTTAAATGACAAGAAGGATCTCTTTGTTCTTAAGCCATAACTAATTCAGCACCAAAGTCTACAAACACTCAGAAATAATCCTGCTATCTTCCTATGCAGTCCAGAACCTTTGATGAAAGTCGGTGGAGATCAAGGGGATCTGTCAAGTGCTTTCCAATTTCCCCAACCTAATATAACAGAGAGCCATCCTTCAAAGGAGCCCACTCGTGATACTATATTCTCCAAGTTCATCTTCAATAGTCCTACATCAACAGCACAGATTTCTGCCATATGGTGGGGGGGTTTGCCTTTGCCTCATGGCAGCTTACTCCTCTGGGTAGAATTCCAGTTTGGAGGTAGGCTGCACATCCACACACAGCTTTGGCAGCTCTTCATAAAAAGCCCCATGACTTACATGTCAATAATGTGCCAGGAAATTGTTCATGGAAAAAAAAGTGTCATGACAGTTTATGAATGCCAACATTGTGTGTGACAGCTGAGCTGGGAGGAGCAAGATGGTAATCGGGACTAATCTTGCATATCATTGCCACATTGGCCTCTTATAACATAATGGATTACTTACTGCTTGTTTTCTTAAGGTGTGGCAATATTAAAAAGTTATATTGGAGTGCTGTCCTAGTTTTTCTTTGTCTAAAGTCTTTAATATATATTTTAAGAGACACATTTATTATGGCCTGTCTTGCTGTCATGCCTGTTTGGTTTATGTAGTCCAGACCAAGGAAAACCACGATACATTGTTGTCTTTTAGTTCTGGGCCACTTTGTTTTCACACTGGCTTTTAACAAAGGAATAGGAGTAAACATGAAGCCATATTAACTGACAGGTAACTTTGATTGGACAGTTTTGGTGATGTCATCTTGCATCATCATCATGTTGCATGGACCCACATGGGGAAATCAAATACCATTGATTGAGAGCAGGTCATGCAGCACTTTACTGAAACTGATGTATTTACCTTTCTTCTCTGGTGTCACAAAGAGCTCATGAAGAGATAACTGATAATGAGAATCATTAGTCCAGACTGTAGGGACATCCCTACACTCAAGTTGTAAGTTGTACCTGTTACCATGGTTACCAAATGTACAGATACAGATCGTTTGAGATGGGGACAGCTGTGGTTCAGTGGGTAGAGCATATTATCCATCAATTAGAGGGTTGTGTATCCCCAGCTGCACCTGTCCATATGTCCAAGTATTGTCCAAGTGTCCTTGAGAAAGACAGTGAACCCCAAATTGCTACCGATGGTCAGACCATGCTTTGCATGGTAGCCCACTTCGATCACGCTATATAAATGCTGTCCATTTACCAAGATGGCTTCTTTGACAGATTCACATATCTGCTGAGAGAAAATCCTGTGCTTAGGCACCAGAGATTTATTGACAGCAAAAAGTGGACCAGATATTTTCTTTGATCTGAATGAAGAGACAAGATATTGTGTGAACCCATTTGATTGTGAAAGCACGGCCACACAGGTACACACACACACACACACACACACACACACACACACACACACACACACACTCACGGTGTCAATATCAGTCGTTCTGTATTAGAATAGAATGAAAGAAGAAGACATACTGCTGTTTTAGTTTGGGTATGGGTAACGGTTAAGATCTGTGTGGGCTGACAGCCACACATCAACTATAATGAAACCGTAAGTGTTACCAGGCCTGATCTTGCAAATTATAATGATAGATTCAGGTGGAATACAAAGGCAGCAGGTGTGCCTTCTTGGCCATCTCCTTGGCCTCCTTCTCTGCAGTGTAACAAGGAGCTTGTGCAGCTGCAGTTCACAGAGTGTTTCACATTCCCCACCTTCTTTGTTAGCAAAAAGTCAGCTCAACTGTGTTGCAAATGTGAAAGCATTTATCATGTTTATTATTCATTAGTTTATAATTTGTTCAATCATTGTTCATCACTAACAGCAAATGACATCTGCAACAGAACATCTAGAACAACTTAAGCTCGATAAACAGTATGAAGATGTGTTTCTCTCATGAAACATTTAGACATGAGCTGAAAATAACCTGTTTCACTTACAGTGGGTACGGAAAGTATTCAGACCCCTTTACATTTTTCACTCTTTGCTTTATTGCAGCCATTTGCTAAAATCGAAAAAGTTCATTTTATTTCTCATTAATGTACACTCAGCACCCCATCTTG